>PISX010014402.1:0-53173 GCA_004024625.1 Mellivora capensis
AAGTGATTCTCGGATTATTCCAGGCCTCCCATCCCTGGGTACCAACACTACATACTAGGATCCTGGTTTGTAGACAGAGCTGTGGTTCTGGGGTGGCACAGAGCTGCTTCCCTTCTTTCAGCTGCTGTCCAATGAACTTCTCGTAGCTCTCAGGATTACTTTCAGCCAGATCATCTAGGAGGTTCCAGAACTGAGTAACTTGGGTGAGCAGACCCTTTGAGGAAGACTCCATGATTAAGGTAAATAGGCCTCTTGAGTCTGTGGAAAGATAGGACTTAAGGGGGGAAAAGTCTGTGTAATTAATGATTCATCTCTTCTTTTGGAGGAGGAGGAACAAACAGGTCAAGAGTTGTTTTGGTGAAGTTAGCACCTGTGTCTAAAACACTGTGGCTCAGCACCACTTTCCTTTACCTTATTCTCTAATTATCTAATCCACCTTCTTAAATTCTCAAGTTGTCCTCTCGGGCAAGTCCTCACCTCTGCCTAGACTCTCACCAGCACGGAGGGGGAGAGTAGTCAGTTAAAGTCGAGATTACCTGGTGACCCATCCTCTTGTTCGGATATCTGGGTATTGGCTGATTAGTGCCTATCCAGTCCCGGAACTGCCGGAGAGCCCCAGGAGGCTTCTCCTTGCTTCGGAGTTAAAAGCAAGGATTCCGGAGCCAGAATGCCTAGATCCCAGTCTTACGCTTGTCATGTACTAGGTGTGGAGCCTTGGGCAGTGAAGTTATGTATCAGTCTCTTCTTCTCAAAGTGAAGGGAGAATTACGTATGCTCATGCAGAGAGGCTGGGACACGTGGTAAACACTAGGAGAATGATAATTATCTGTGTCTACAGATAACCTCCCTCGCTCTCCTCTCCCACTGGAGACGCGTCCCACAGCAGCCACAGAATGAGGAAAAGAGGAGGTCTGGGTTCCCCGAATACGATATTAGGGTTAAACTAAACGGGAAGCTTAACCAAAGGACAATCATCCCAGAAGTCGGCGAACCCACCTCCTCTCTGGGTTCCTTGACAAACCGCGACGCCTGTTACCAGGGTAACCGGGCCGGGTACGACGTCTAATTGGGTCCGCAAAGCTCCCGGAAGAAAGGCTTTTTATAAACAGTTCCGGAATCTCCCCCTCCTGGTGTTGGGCTTGCTTTTCAGCTGAGGCCGACCCACTTCTTTTCCAGGAAGGGGCCCGCCTCCCTTCCTCTAGAGGATGCTGGAAACCCTCCCCGTGGGAGTCTCTGGGTCCTGTGGGTGGGAAGCGTTTCTCCGGAGCACGACTTCCGGCCTGAAAGGGAAGCCCGCTCCCTTGTCTCCCAGACCGATTCCTCCCCCCAAATCCCCGCCACGCGAAGCTGCGGCGCACGGTATGGGTGTGTTTGTGTGTGTGTGTATGGGGAGGGCGTTTGGAGGGAAGGTTACCGGGAGCTCCGTGGCCTCTGGGGGGCAGGGATCCCGGTGACAGAGACTGGGGTATTTTCTCCGTCTTCCACTTGGAAGCCTCAGCCCCACCCCCCAACCCCCACTCCCCTTTCGGGCGCTCTGGGTGTCTCTTGGGCCCATTCGAAGGTTGTACCCGTCCACACCGTCCCCATCCTTTCGAGAGAGCGAAGCCCAACCCCGGGGCCCGTCCCAGAGGAGCGTGAACGGGGCATGCCCCCCTTAAGCCGGCCGTCCGGATTCCGCGCTGGCGCAGCCTCCGGCCTCGGTCCGAAAAGAGATCTTCCTGTCGGTGCGGGCTGGGGGAAAGGCAGCCGTGGCCTGGGCCACGGGTGAGGGCAGAATAACCGGTGGGAAGGCTGCATTTTCATGAAGGACTCGGGTGAAGCTGCAGAGCTGCCTTTGAGCCCTGACTCCTTGGCTTCCTGGGTCGGAGGAGATCTTGTAATGGAGTGGTTCTTCGTCTCACACTAGCAAGATGCCTGATTTCCTCAGGATCCAGGGGTGAGTGAGCGGTGGGGTGGTTGCACAAAACAGCTGCTAGCTACACACTGAATATCCTTGTCATCTGTTTTTTGGAGGCTTCTGTACAAAACAGAAAGTAGAATTCCCCCGAATGGAGATATTTAGGGCGTCTCTGCATTTGATGTCAAATGTTGAGATTTGTGGTCCTGACATTGTCAGATCTAGGTATTTGCTCCATCACAAACTAATTTTGAGATTCGAAAGTTGATTTCTAATCTGGATCTTGTTTGCCTTGGGCTGTCTGGTCTGGGGCAAGTTATGGCTTAAGGGAATTTCATCTACAAAATAGAAATGAAGATACTTGCCTCATATAAAACATGGGGGTTGTTTTGAGGATTAAATAAAATGGTGCTCTTGAAGGCACTTAATTCTGTGCAGTTTGAAAGAATTTGGATGCCCACTATGTCACTGTGCATTCATCTGCATATTAGGGTAGCCAGGCGTTTCCCTCTTTTAATGGTGAAGGGAAAACTACCCCTCAGGACCTCTGACTTCTTGTTCAGTGATCTTTCCTTTACCTCATGCTTCTTTATAACACTGTAATAAAAGATAAGGGAGGAAATTATTGTTATTAAATGTTATTTATTGATTCACTTCAGATTGAAGAATGTCCCGTGTTCCATTGGGAAAAGTCCTCCTGAGGAATGTCATCCGGCATACAGATGCTCACAATAAGGTGAGAGGTACAATCTAGTTATTCCTCAACATTTATTAGAGTCATACAGTATGCCCTGCATGATTTTGGTAGTTTGGAGACACAAAGATGAATAAAATAGATAATGACAATCAATTTGGTAAGTCCTATAATAGAGACATATATAAGGTCCTTCCGTGCCCTGAGGAAGGAACAATGAAATCGGCCTTGGGAAATTAGGAAAGGGTTCACAGAATGAGGGGTATTTGAACTGCTATATTTGAACTAGTTCTTGATGAACAGGTGTAAAAGATCATTTTGGACAGAGTGTCATGTACTCATATGGCAACAAAGAAGAGCATGAAGCACTTGGGGTGTGGCAAGAAAGCGTGTGCGTCTGGAAAGGAGGGAATGTTGTTGGGGCAGTGGGTAGTGACAGAAGGGGAGGCTCAGGTGGTAAACTAGAATTGGATTGTGATGCTTGGAGATTAGACTTTTCCTCTAAGTAGTAAAGAAGCTATCAAATGTTTTTAAGCAGGGTGTAACAAGATTATATTTGTATTGTAGAAAGATGATTTGTTAGTTGGGTAGGGGATGAGAGAGCGGATAGAACGAAACAGTAGAGACACTGTTCAGGCAGTTGCAGTGCTCCAGGTGAGAGATGATGAGGGGTTCACGTGAGAACAGTGACAGTAGCGATGCAGATGAGGAATTTCGGAGATAAAATCCAAAGGATTTGGTGACTAAACAAAAAGGGTTATTATTTGATAATTGCAGCATAGTTGCAAAGTTAATAAGGTGATAAGTGAGTCTCTGCAGGGTTAAAAAGTTCTCCTGTTGCTGCAGAATTCTACATACTTGAGATTCACTGGGTTGCATTGTTGAGCTACTCTAGAGAATCCTGAAATCTGCTTCCCAGATTCCTGATTATAACCCATTCTGTAACACAATAATTAATGCAGAGTGTATTGTCAGGTACTTTTTTTGATATAAAATACTGTTTTTTAGTAATTATATTTCTTTTAAAAAATCTAGATTCAGGAGGAATCAGATATGTGGAAAATAAGAGAACTGGAGAAACAGATGGAAGATGCTTACCGGGGGACCAAAAGGAAAATGTTACCCAGTAGTTCAAGGTGAAGTTGGAGCTCTAAGAACCAAAATAATTCAGATCCTTTTCAGAACCATCAACTTTCATTCGAAAGCATTTTAGTATGCTAAAGATAGATGAGTTCAGTTCTGTGAATCTTTAAACCTTCCTTCTTTCATAAATCTAGACCTAAGCATAAAGGTAATGGCTATGATACATACGGTTTAACTCTTAGGATTTATTTGCAATGAGGAATTTAAAAATCCACCTTGAACAACTTTAAAAGTTAAGGATTCTGTGTATTCTGACCTTGTCTGGTGGCTTTTAAGATTCTCTGTTGCTATCTTATGGTCACTTAGCTATCATTTACTCCTTTCCCCTATTAGTCCTTGATTCTCAGGCTTTTCTTTACGCCTTCTATTTCCTGTGTTCACCAAGTCACACAGCTTTTAGAGTACCTTTTTAATAATTCAGTGTGAATATGCTGGATAATGCAGGCTTAATTGTCTTGTTTCTGGAGGTATAGGAATATCTGAGTATTGAGAATATTTCTTGGGCTTCATATGCCTGTTAGTGTAGAGCTGTGTGTATGAAAAATGACTGTAGTAATAATGCTGATTTCTAAAGTCAGACAGGGGAGCAGTTAATAGATATGTAGAGTGAGTGAATGTGCCTATGTAGTACTCAGGCTTTGGAGTGCGGTTGACTATATATGTGAAGGGCTTTAGACATGAAAGTATTCAGGGTATCCAAGGTAAAGAAGGCAGAGCCTCAATATAAAAATAAATATCTTTGCAGTCGTTTTCTTGCTGAAGATGGTCCTTTGAGGATTTAGACGTAAAGTTAGTGCAGATGATAATTTGTCTTCTATTGGTTGTTCAACTCCAAGCCATATTTTCAGGGACAAAATATTGTTTTTATTTTAATTAATTTTTAAATATTTTATTTATTTATTTGACAGAGACAGCAAGGGAGGGAACACAAACTGGGGAGTGGGAAAGGGAGAAGCAGGCTTCCCGCTGAGCAGGGAGCCTGATGCGGGGCTTGATCCCAGAACCCTGAGATCATGTATTGAGCCAAAGACAGACCCTTAACGACTGAGCCGCCCAGGTATCCCCAAAATGTTGTTTTTAGAGTGAATTATTGATATCTGTCATGATCTAATAAATCTTTAAAATATAATCTCTTAAGGGGCAAGGATTCTGATTGTCTCATCCCCTGCAGCTGGAATGGTGTCCAGCATGTAGGAGGCCCTTAAACATTTTTGATAACTGATTAGCTTGCTTAGTGACTTGTTAGCGGACCTTGTAAGCACAGGGTGGTTCTCAACTATTTTTCTACCCTAGCCTATTCATGGGTTAGGCCTTGCTCCTACTATTACTATGACCTCACTATAGCAAGTTGCTGGCTTTTAAGGAAGGGAATATATTTCTAGGGTAGTTTGAAATGTCCCCACCTGTGATTATGCTCTACTTCCCTCTTTCCGTGTCCTCCTACTTGAGAATTAGTAAGTGAGCTATAGCATGCCACAGTCCATAAGTCATTTTGTCTTTATTCTGCAATAGGACAGGTAGTGATGGTCAGATTTTCACTGGACAACTATACAGACTTATAGTGAGGAACAGATCATGTCTTTTTACAGTTTTTTTTAACACTGAATCGATGATTTTGTTTTCCTCTTAGCTTGTTCAGTGGGTTTTGTGCATGACATCCATAAAGAAACTTGACAGATTGCTTCTAAATATAAAAGTTCTTCTGTTTTTTCTTATAGCCGGATGCGTAGTGATGGTTTTGATGAAGAAAGTCAAAGAGACTATTGGAGGCCAAAGAATGAAATTTCTGGGGCACTGGAAGATGATTTTCTGAAGGCTAAATCCTGGAATAAGAAGTTATATGATTATGAAGCTAATATGCCAGACAGGTTTGTGACAAAATTCATGTGACCATTAATAATATTTGGTCTAAGAATGTGTACTTTAAAAAATTATCTATACAAAAACTTGCACATAAATGTTCATAACATAATTATCATAATGGCCAGAAAGTAGAAATCCAAGTGTCTATCAACTGATGAATGGATAAACAAAATGCGGTAAAGTAGTCCCCCCTTATCCATGGGGGATACATTCCAGGACCCCAGTGGTTGCCTAAATCTGTGAATAGTACTGAATACTGTGTTTTTTTCTGTACATACATAACCTATAATAAGTTTTATTTCTAAATTGGGAACACTAAGAGACTAACATTAATTAAAAATAGATTTTTTATAAAATAAAATCTATGTTAATGTCCTATCTCAAATATTTTATTTGTACTGTACTCTTGTGGGGATGTGAGATGATAAAATGCCTACGTGATGAGATGAAGTGAGGTGAATGAGGTAGGCATTTTGATGTAGCATTAAGCTACTCCTGATCTCTGACAGTATGGCAGGAGGAGGGTGATCTGCTTCCAGAAAGCAAAACTGCAGATAAGGGAGTGTGTGGGGGGGACTAATGGAATGTTATTTGATGAAAAAGGAATAAAGTACTGATAAGTGCTGCCACATGGGTGAGCCTTGGAAATAGGTGAAAAAAAGCCAGACACAAAGCACCGCTTATTATGATTCTATTTATATGATATGTCCAGAACAGGCAAATCCATAGAGACAGAAATTAGATTCGTGGTTGCCATGGGCTACAGGAGAGGGAGGAATGGAGAGTGACTGCTAAGGGATGGAGTTCCTCTTTGGGTGACGAAAATGTTCTGAAATTAGATAGTGGTGATGGTTGCACAACTCTGTGTACTGAAAGCAACTTAATTGTACAGTTTAAAATGGTGAATTTCATGGTATCGGAATTATACCTCAATAAAATTGCTATGTAAGAAACATTATCCCATTGTAGACAGCGTTGTTACAAGTTATTTTTGGAGAGGTACTTCACAGGTAAAGAGCAGAGTAGAAGAGTTCCTTAGCGTTTCTTAAGAATGGCAAGTCTCTTACAAATGGACAAAAGAATGCTTTGTGTCTGAAATGATAACCTGCAGTACAGAAAATGTAGCCAACTAAGTTACTGAGCTTGAAGGTGGGGTTGGCTCTGCCTTATCTTTATTTTCTTGGTTCTGTGTGCATGTCTGTGTCTGCATGCACTAAGTCTAATTTTAAGTTTTCAAAAATATATGCATTGCTTTAGTAATACATGTAATGAAATCTGTCATCTTACAGATGGGGTCACAGTGGTTATAAAGAGTTATACCCTGAAGAATTTGAAACAGACAGGTAAGGCAAATAGGCTTACTGGGGAAAAAAAAAAGCTAAGAGCTATAAGATTAATTTCAAGTCTGAACTATAAATTGGGTTCCTAATTTTACAAAGGAGATAACATTTGCCATTAAAAATGTAACTAGAAACACAATAGGCAGTTTATTTGGGAGATAATTGGTATTTTGCCTTTTCCTAATTGATGTTCTGCATTTATATATAGCATTTAGGTTTTTAATAGTATTCCATACAGTAACTTGGTTTGGCAGACTAGAATTCTTGTCTTCAAGAATATATCAGAGGGACGCCTGGGTGGCTCAGTTGGTTGGACGACTGCCTTCGGCTCAGGTCATGATCCTGGAGACCCGGGATCGAGTCCTGCATCGGGCTCCCAGCTCCATGGGGAGTCTGCTTCTCCCTCTGACCTTCTCCTCGCTCATGCTCTCTCTCAAATAAATAAATAAAATCTTTAAAAAAAAAAAAAAGAATATATCAGAGCGTTTAGTTAAAATTCAGATGTTAACCCCAACTTTTTTTCTTAAGATTTGTTTATGTATTTGAGAGAGAGCATGAGTAGGGGGAGTGGCAGAGGTAGAAGCTGACTTCATGCTGAGCGGGAGCCTGATGTGTGGCTCAGTCCCAGGACTCCCAGATCCTGACCTGAGCTGAAGGCAGATGCTTAACTGACTGAGCCACTCAGGTGCCCCAACCCCTTCTTTCTATCTAGAATGCACAATACTAAAATATAAATACACTTTTTATGTTCTATAGTAAAGCAGTTTCTTTTTTTTAGTAGTGATCAGCAAGATATCACCAATGGAAAAAAAACATCTCCCCAAGTAAAACCATCTACCCACGAGTCTCACAAACACAAGAAGTCAAAGAAATCTCACAAAAAAAAGCAGAAAAAAAAGTCACACAAAAAACAGAAGAAAAGCAAAAAAGAAGCCACAGATATAACAGATATAACTTCCTCAAGTGAGTTCTCAGAAGAAACTGGGGCTTCTAGTACCAAGAAAAGGAAACAACCGCATAAGCGCAAGAAAAAATCCAGGAAAAAGTCTCTCAAAAAATCTGCTTTATTCTTGAATGCAGAAAGTGACACTTCCCAGTTGGATGATTCTGCATCCAGCAGTTCTGAGGAAGGTGAGGAAAGAGACACTAAGAAAACCAAAAGAAAAAAGAGAGAGAAAGAAGTCCATATCCCTATAGTTAACAATGAAATACAGGAGAGGACAAACAAACGCACAAATTGGAAAGTGGCTACAGATGAACGGTCTGCAGAGAGTTCAGAGGATGACTAAATGAGGAGGAGAGCTATTCCATTTCCCATCTGACTGATTACTTACAGCTCTTTCACCTTGGGTTTTGCCAGTGACTCTTGCCCAGCACAGGGACCCTGATGTCAGAGCTATCCTGTGCCATCTATGTTCTGACAGACTTCTTGTCTTCTGTTTTGGCTTGTTAAACTTGATCCTCTTATTGTTAATAGGGTATCTGGTATTTTGTTATGAAGTTTTCTTGAAGAGATTATTTTTTGCAATTAATCACATTTAGGGTAGAGTGCATATACAGCAAACTAAAGGACCCAGAAAGCTGAATCCCAATAACGACCTGGGTACACCAGTTGGGATGCTGAATTTGGGGAAAGCAAGGGCTGGGATCAAGAAGTGCATTGGAATTGGTGCTGTTTAGAATGTTGGAACATCGTGTTCTCTGTTTATATAGCAGGTGCCCCAACTTTTATTGTCTTCAGCCTTGGTGCTTTGATCTTTCTGTATTTTGGCCTCATAGATGTGGTCTTTTATTTAATGAGAAAATGAGTATAAGAGCAAAACATTTTCCCTTTATGATTATATCCCTAGGCAGCTGTTATTATGAGACTAGGGTTTTCCATCAAATTTCCCTGCTGGACAGGGTCCGTGGCTACATTCAGTATACCCCTAAACATGGTTATTGGTTTAGTAAATGGTTTTCTATTTCCATTGCTGTATATTGCCTAAATGGACTTGTGTTCAAAATTATTTCTTCAGTTGTTTTGGGTCAGTCCTCAACCAAATGGGATAAAATTAGGAATTAGTCATGCTGTCTAGTGGTGCTCTGAACAAGATTCAGGGTAGCAACTGCCATTTAAATATTATCTTCCTTGTTCATTTCTAAATCTATTAATGAACTTTAGATTTTCCCTGAAACTAGGTTGAATCCGTTCCAAAATAAAACAGGCTTCTCAGGGATGTACCCACTTCTTCCCAGTCTGCCTTCCAATTAAAGCACCAAGCAGACACCATATTATTTCCCTTTGCTATATACTGTGATCCCTACTGTTAATTCTTAAGAAACCAAAATAGCACTGAGAAAAGGCTGGCAGAACACAAGTGAATTTTTTCATTATGACAGAATATCAAGTGACATACTGCTTTTCCTGGTTGTCATTTCATGGGCTGAGTAGAATGCTTGAAAACTCAGACTTTTGGTCTTGGTTCTGCCTCTAATTTGTTATGAGGTCTGGAAAAGGTAAGTTAACCTCCCTGGCCTTACTTTCCCCATGTATAATACAGAAATACTTCATGGTAGCATGACAGTGTAAGACACCAGCAATAGAATATAACTGTAACAACATTCCATGAGGTGGTAATATTTTACAGTTCTAACTACTAAATTTGTTCTCTTTACAGAACAGATGTCTAATAAAATGTTTGGTCATAAAATACATGGTTGGCTAGAGGTTCCCTATCCCTTGATTATATGCAGGTGCTACCTTTGGGGATATTTACTTGAAATATTAATACTTTGGTACTCAATTGTCAATGTTCCATGGTGTATATTTTTACCTTTGGGATTAGTAGGGGCCCCAGGTGGGGAAAACAGTCTGTAATTACTACCTCTTAACCTAAAGACAAATTACTTTGTTCCTGGAATAGGTGAAGTCTGTTGGAAGGAGTTTTCAGCACTTTTTTTTTTTTTAAGCATTGTTTCTGTGCTATAAAGGTACTGATTCTAGCACAGACTCAGGAAGATGGGCCAGTGGAACAAGGCATCTCCAGGTTGTTGATTCTACTTCAGTCTTGACCTTCCCTTCTTCCCATACTAGCAGGCCTATTTCTTTCCCAAGAATACACATCTTGCCTGTTTTGTTTTTTTTTGCTGTGTTTACTTTTTCTTGGTCATGTATAAGCAATAAACCTGTTTTCTGTTCTTCAACTTTCTCAACCCCAATTTCACTTCTATATCTTGGGCTGTCTTTGATGGTTCTTCTAGCCCCCTTAAATACGGCTTAGGATGGCCTTTCAAAACCCAAGATCTCTCATTTGCACTACTGGTCTTGGAACATATTTCTAGTGTTCCTGCCAATCAGAGATCTCTATATTAAATCCTAAAATGGGATTAAGAAAAAAAAAAAGAGTTGGAGAATTCACATTTATTGAATAATTGTTGTGATAAAACATGGAATTTCTGAATTCCAAATAAATAAATTTCACCTTTTGAACATTTGATCTATTACTTTTTAGCACCAATAGGCTAGGTAACAGCCTCAAGTTCACTTTATAACAGGCTGACGATCTTCCCCCACTGGCCTTTCAATCTGCTTAACAAGTCCTTTGCTTCTGTCAGTCTCCCAGGGGACAGCCTACTGCCCTCCTTTCTGTACAATCTGGGCAAACCGACTGGTGATGGCAAGAGTAGTGTCAATGAAGCGGTCCACACAGCTAGAGAGACAATTTTCAGTGCGAGAGTCTAGGCGATTCCCTGGCTTCTCCACACATTTATCCCAGCACAGCTCCATGAAGTGATGTACCTAAGAGGAAAGAAAATTAGTAATCATTGCTGTCTGCATATAGGTCTAACTGCCAACTTTATTTCCTTCCTGTTTTTCTCATTTTCTTTCACCTCATTTTTTTTTTTTAAAGATTTTATTTATTTATTTGACAGACAGAGATCACAAGTGGAGAGGCAGGCAGAGAGAGAGGAGGAGGAAGCAGGCTCCCTGCTGAGCAGAGAACCCAATGCAGGACTCAATCCCAGGACCCTGAGATCATGACCTGAGCCGAAGGCAGAGGCTTAACCCACTGAGCCACCCAGGCGGCCCCTCACCTCATTCTTTAAATCAACAAATCCTGGGCTCTCCTCTTCCTCACTTCCTAATTTGTCATCAGTATGGCCCAGATCTTTGTTCTTACACTGCAGTAATCCTTAATCCTCTCTGTTTCTGTTTTTCTCCTCTTTAGTAACTAAAAATAACTTTCCATCAAGTCCCCCCCGTGCTTCATGCACAATTCCTCTGTTAGCTACTCAGGGCAGCCCGTTATTTAACCACCCACCGTTAAGCTTCCGTGAAGTACAGACACAGCATACTCAATGTGACTTAGTATTCCTGGAATGCCCTACCTAAAGAATTTCCCCGTTCTTCAAAATAGTTCTAGTTTTTACCTCCTTGGAGGCCATTGTCTATTTTTTCCGATTGTGTTAAGCCCTTAGTCAGACTGTAGATTTTCAGGCAGGGTTAGTATCTTCTTTTATATTTCCAAGTTGCACCAGTGTAAGCGGGGAAAGTATGGTATCAATTAACTTTGCCCAAACCACTACTCTCCTGTCATTCCAAACCTATGCCTTACAGACTAGTTCTTAAGTTCTCAGGTTTTTTGGGGTAATGGACACATTTGTGAATCCAATGAAGGTCATGGATCCACTCTCTATAAAAAGGCACACAGAGGTACAGCAACCGTTTTTGCTACTTAATGGTCCGCGAACACAGCCCCCCGCCTCCACACAAGGCGGGGACCATTTACTGAGGGCTTCCTTTTGAGACTGGGTGCTAAGCAGTCAGTCGGGACTTTACAAAGACTATCACCATCTGAGGCGTGGTTAAGCAACTAGCCACGCTGCTAGGGGTGCTGCTGCTAGTCAGGGTCCACGCCGGGTTTCGAACCATGCCGAAACGGCGTCCGAACACTAGTTCTAACCCACAGTCCAAACTACTTGAGGGCCCGCCCTTCTCCATGAACGTTCCACTGCTTTGTCGTTTTCAAATACATGATCGCATCTGACCTCTGCAGTCCAGGGAGGCAGCAGACGACTGCAGAACCAGAACCCACATGCGCGGCCCGTAAAGGGCGAGGCGGCATCAGGACCCGGATCTTCCGAAAGCAAGCCCAGAGCGCTCGCCGCCAAACCAGGCTCCGGTGCCCTTGCCTCGCCCGAACCTTTCTTCTCTGCTTTACAATTCCTCTTTCCTCACGCTGGGTGTGCCCAGCGGGCGCCTGAGCACGACTGGTCCCCAGAGGCTGGAGCCTGCTCGTGAAGAACCCGGCGCGGCAGGAGCGAGCACGGGGCAGTCTACCCCGTGGTGAGGTCGCAGAGCTCGGCTCGTTTTTTCCTAGCGGCTGTCACTTCACCGGCTGAGTAAACAGTCTGAAACCTCAACCTGTGCCTCACCCTCCTGTCTATTCCCCCTGGTCCCTGACCCCGCACCTGGGCAGTGAACTGCGCCTTCTGTTGTTCGGCCGCCACCAGGCGCTGCAACTCGGCTTCGTCCGCCTCACCCAGCTCCGCCATCGTCCGCCTCCAGCTGCGGCCTTCCGACGAGCGTGTGCGCGCATGTGCGGCGGGCGCGCGCCGGCGCCCGGCTTCCGGTTCACCAAGCGTTTTCCTTCACCCTGTTTTCTTGAGTCGTGGCGGTGGGGCGTTGTCGAGGACTGCTTCCGGGTTGCTGGGTGACCTTGAGCCTTCAGGAGAGCGATGGCGAGTCTCTGGAGGCTGGGTGTCCTGTGCGGTGCCCAAGGAGGCCGAGGTGAGGCGTCCTGGCAGCGGGAGGTTCTTAGGGCAACCTCCAGCCGGGGAAGGGAGTGCGGCGAGGATTTGTTTGCGGGGTGGTGAGGCCCCTTGAGCAGGGAATCCTTCCACCGTCCGGTTGGCGGATCTGGCCCGGGTTTACACCACAGCGATAACCGCCGTGTCTCCGCGCGCAGATGTCCTCCCGGGCACGTATCTCCCCCGCTCCGGGCCGACACGGGGATAGGGTAATCCGAAAGAGAGTTCCTGGAAGTTACAGTTCTGCTAAGACTGTTCTTAAGAGTTCTTTTTTTGTTCTGTTTTGTTTTGTCCCCATTCACTGTCCTTAGAATGCGCCCAACGCGCATCGGAAAATTGTGGGGTTAGGCTCTGAGCCTCAGTGCCTGGCCTTGCCCATTTACCCTGGAGTTGGTGGAGAGGGGATTCTGGAAATCACTTCAGTAATCATTGAACTGGGCATTTGTGTTACACCAGGCACCGTGGTAGGAATGGGATACATTTGTGTATAACAGTTCCTGCCCTCGAAGAGTTTTCCTTTTTATAGGGAAACACAGGTAAACATAATTGAACATAAAGCAAAAAGTCTTGTGCTACACATGTATTGCTCTGCCACTCCAGAGGAGGAACATATTTAGCTCTGTGTTTGTAAAGAATTACCCTGTCTTGGTTCCTGGAGGAGGTGTGTGTGTCTTGAGGATAAGGAAGGCCACAGGGGTTAGGGAACTACTGGGGTGAGCAAAAGTGATGATGAAGGTGTAGGAACTGCGAGGTAGGAGAGAGAACTAGATATGTTAGGGCATGAAGCTCAAGGTGAGGAATGAGAGCTGAATCTGGAAAGGTGAACTGGAATCAAATCAAGGAAGAACTTTCCTTGATAAGCAGTATGGGTTTACCTGATGTAAAGGACACCATTGAAAGATTTGACATAGAGTTGAGTTTCGATTGGCCCCTTGGGTAACACTGTGGTACATGGCCATCATAGGAGATGGCAGTGGGCTAAGACACAAATCAGGGAGATGAGATAAGACGTTGTAGTAGTGCAGGCAAGGACTGTGAGGTCCTGAACTTGGAAAATGGCACAAAAAAGAGTAGATTGTCTCAAGAAATGTTGAGGAGATATATCAATATGAGCTGGCGATTGACAGTTGGGGGGGTGTGGGGTGGTGTTATATGAAAAATTTTTTTAAATTTATTGTCAGAGAGAGAGAGAGAGCGAGCACAGGCAGACAGAGCGGCAGGCAGAGGCAGAGGGAGAAGCAGGCTCCCTGCCGAGCAAGGAGTCTGATGTGGGACTCGATCCTACAGGATCATGACTTGAGCTGAAGGCAGCCGCTTAACCAACTGAGCCACCCAGGCATCCCTGACTTACAGACTTTTAGGTAAAGAGTGGCTGGGATGTCATTAAATAAAGTGGGAAACATACAAAACAGATTTGCTAGAAAGAGTGAGTTGAAGGATGGTTTTAGTTTTTGGCATGGTGAGTTTGAGGACCATGTAGGGTATCTCAGGAGAGAGGTCCAGCGGGCACTTAAACTTCTGAAACACTGGAGAGATAGAAGGGTTGCAGATACAGAATGGGGCGTCATCAGCTTACAAGTAGTATAAGCTGGGTGGTCAGAATGGCCAAGGGTGGGCTTAGGACGTGAGGAGAGCAGTGGGCAGATGATAGAATGTTGGGAAAACATGTAAGAGTGGATGCAGGAGGAGACTCTTAAAGGATGTCAGAAGATCAAAGGGGGGGCTAGAAGGGAGTTCATCAGAAAAGAAGAGAAGAAAGGCCCAATAAGATGAAGACTGAATAGTAATTGTTGGATGTGACCACACAGAGACCATTGGCAACTTAACAAAGCAGTTGTAGTGCAGATAAAATAAGTTTCAGAGTTGAAGAATGATAGGGAAGTGAGGAAGTGGAGGTAATTGAGACAACACTTTAAAGAAGCATAGTTGGAAAGAGAAGAAAGGGAGCGGGGGAAGAGTGCATGGCATTAGAGGACACAGGATCAAGGGAAGGGTCAAATATATTAATTACATCAGTGAATGGGAAATGGCCAACAGGAAGGAAGGAGAGGTGAAAAACACAGGAGAGAAGTTACCTTTTATTGAGTATTTATGACATTTTGGGAATTATGGTGAGCACCTTGAGTATTTTAATTTTCAACAGAGTATTATGAAGTAAGTGCTACTATTTTCATCTTGCAAATGAGGACATTGAAGCTTAGAGAACCTGTTTAACTTAATTGCTCATCACCCCACCGCTAGTAAGTGGTGTGTGAACTTAGGTCTGTTTTTTAACTAAGAGAATCTAAGGGGGGACGGAAAAGGATGAGTTCAAGAGGGGCATCTGGGTGGCTCAGTCATCTAAGTGTCTAACTCTTGATTTTGGCTTGAGTCATAATCTCAGGGTTATGAGATCCAACCCCATGTTGGGCTTGTGCTGGGAGTGAAACCTGTTTAAGATTCTTTCTCTCCTCCCTCTGCCCTTCCCACTCCCCCAAAAAAGTACATGTCGAGAAACTGATCTTGAAAAGGAAGATGGTAATAGGTGTGCTTCCCAAACTAGACTGAATTCCTTGAGGACAAAGTCTGTCTTTTTATCTCCTGCTCCAGTCTAGAGCATACTCTAACATGTAGTGAATGTTTGTTGGATGAGTAGATGAACACATGGAAAGAGGAAGGAGCTATAGTATACTTTCTTTTTAAATAGATTTTTATTTATTTATTTGATAGACAGATCACAAGTAGTCAGAGAGGCAGGCAGAGAGAGAGGAAGGGAAGCAGGCTCCCTGCTGAGCAAAGAGCCTGATGCGGGGCTCAATCCCAGGACCCTGGGATCATGACCTGAGCCGAAGGCAGGGGCTTTAACCCACTGAGCCACCCAGGCGCCCTTTAATATACTTTATAAAATTAGTACAAGTGTAGTCCTTTTACTTAAGTGGTCATTGATTTTTTAATCTTTGAGGGACAACTTAGTGTGACCTCATAGCACCCCAGGGAGATACTATCTTCATTTTGCAGATGAGATGTCATCCCCTATTTGGGCTGTAGTAGTTTGCTTATGGTTATTAGAAAGGCCTGTTAAGATGTGTGGATAAATAAGATGTGAGATTATATATATATATATATATATATATATATATATATATATATAAACTATGCAGCCATCAAAAGAAATCTTGCCATTTGCAACGACGTGGATGGAACTAGAGGTTATTAATGCTGAGCTAACTAAGTCAATCAGAGAAAGACAGTTATCAATATGATCTCCCTGATATGAGGAATTTGAGAGGCAAAGTGGGGGGTTTGGGGGGTAGGGAAGGGAAAAAAACAAGATGGGATCGGAAGGGAGACAAACCATAAGAGACTCTTGATCTCACAAAACAAACTGAGCATTGCCGGGCGGGGGGCGGGAAGGGGGGGAAGGGGGTATGGAGAGGGTGGTTGGGTTATGGACGTTGGGGAGGGTATATGCTATGGTGAGTGCTGTGAATTGTGTAAGCCTGATGATTCACAGACCTGTACCCCTGGGGGTAAAAATACATTATATGTTAATTAAAAAAAAAAAGAAAAGACCTGTGAAAGGAGAAGTGTTTATGACCTCCCTAATGTCTCTTTCCTCAGCTCTGTTTGTCCGAATCCCCATGGTCAGACCTGCTCAGGTCTCAGCATTTCTTCAGGACCAGCCTGCCCCAGGATGGTGTAGAACACAGCATATTCACCTGTCACCCAGCCACTATTGTATGTTTTTTTTTTTCATTGCTGTTGCTTTTTGGGCTCTCGCCCTCTTCATCTGGGCAGATTTTCATGCCTTTGGCAGGACTTGCTATCTGTGGAACAGAACTCTTAAGCCCAGCTCTGTCAGATGAAGACCTCCCTAGCCTGCACCTTTGGTAGACAATACCAGCCTGGTTGAATGATGCCATTTATACTCATAGAGAACCTTCTGATCTAAGTCTATTAAAATTTCAATTTTTTTTTTTTTAAGAAAGTAGCTCTGTAGGAAGAGTCTGTACAATATAGGCAATCTTACTTGTTTAGCTGATGGAGAGGACCCAGATACAAATAATTTAGAATAGGAGATAATTTAAAAAGTCATACATATTTGTAGCTGTAATTGACTGGCTTATTTTTATTTAGGTCAATATTAAAATTACATAGCATTTTGGGGGGTCAGAATTATAGCAAATCTGTAGGTGAATAATGAGTTAACTCTTATTTCCAGTTTTAAACTCTGGAAAGATCTGTATTTTGCAGCGATAAAGACTTCTCTTGACACTTGAGTCAACAACTTATATTTAGTTGAATCTGAGTTATGAGAAATTAGGCAAGTATAGTTTTTCTGCTTTTTAGAATTATTTTATCTTTGAAAAGCTTTTGTTTCTCCATTCCTTTGCTAAGTTCAGTTAAATTTAGCAGAGTGGTTTTACTTTGGGGTATGTGCACTGAAGGAAAGCCCCAGAAGTCATAAACATAGTTTTTACTATGTGTGTCCATGTGCATTTTTCTGGAGAGTATCTCCATTCTTCCATTGGAGTCCCAAAGGGGTCTGTAACCAAAAAAGGATAGAGGCTCCCCAAGAAATGTTTAATGCCCATTTTGTTTTTCACTTATTTAAAAGAAGTTCTCATGTTCCATTTTTGTTTTGGGCTCTTTATAAGTAATGGGACAGAAGAAGGACCATAATCCTAAAAGTCTGTATCAGAATTTTTCAAATTGGCTGGTTTAATTTTGCTTTCGAAGGATTGTTATTATTACTTTTACTTGTAATTCTAAAGATTAGAGGTATAAATAAAAGTAATTTTGTAAAGGAATTTCTCAGGTCATATTAACATGTATTCATAAGGTATCTGTCCATTGCACTAAAGTTCGAGATTGGTGGTTCTGCAAAGGTACTTCATTCATCTTTTTGCCTGTTGACAAAGTGGGTCAGTCTACTAATCAGTCTATGTAGGCACCAAGGCACCCTGTGTTAAAAATTTCAAAGAAGGGAGATAGCATCTTTCTCAAGTACCTTCTTTATCTTACTCTCTTTATGCTCAGAGCTAAGTCTTAAATGCATGCTGTTTGCCATCCTGTCCGCTGGGTTATTTTGTAGCAAATATGAAGATGAGAGATGTGTGATTCTCCATTTCAACTCTTATGAGTCTGGTTCCTCCTTTCCACAGCTGGTTCTAAGGCTGCATCTCTCCACTGGACTGGTGAGAGGGTTGTTAGTGTTTTGCTCCTGGGCCTAATTCCAGCTGCTTATTTGAATCCCGGCTCTGCGATGGACTACTCCCTGGCTGCGGCCCTCACTCTCCACAGTCACTGGCAAGTACAGCGGTTCCTTCAGTGTTACGTTGTCTGCTCAGTCCCTTAGCTGTGAGCTCGTCTCATTACTGCATATGAAGGAGAAGCTGAAATACTCAGACCTGTAGATAACTTGAAAACACATATAAGATATTTATATCCTGATTTATGTGTCCACCTGCCTATTCAGTGTCACTTCCGTAGCTAATAGGCGTTTTGAACATAACGTGTTATAAAACTAAGTTCTTGATCTCCCCCAAATCTCCTCCTCCAGCACTCTTGCTCATTTGTGTTAATGGCATTTCCATTCTTCTAACTGTTCATGCCCCAAACCTGGTCATCATCTTTGATTCCCATAGTAGTGCCCTAACTGGTCCTCCTTTGGTCTGTTTCCGACGCAGCAGCCCCAGTGATCCTGTTAGAGTATTAAGTCAGGTCAGACATTCTCCTCAAAATATTTTGTAGTCTCTTAACCTCCCTCAAACCAAGAATTCTTACAGTGGTCTACAGACCCAACATAATTTGGCCTGTTTCCTCCCTCATCTCCAGCTACCCTCTTCCACATTTTCACGGGCTTTGATTATTCTTAGACATGCCAGGGACACTCCAGGCCTCAGAACTTTACTTTTACTCTTGCTTCTGGCCAACACCCTCTTTTTCTAATTACATGCTTGGCTTGTTCCTCATTTCCTTCACATCTGAAATGTCACCTTCTCAACGAAGCCTTCTGTAACCACTTACTTCAAATGCAGTGTCCTTCCCAGCATTCCTTATCTCTCTCCCCGATTTTATTTTTCTCAGTATTGTTTATTACCTTCTGATATACTATATAATGTATTCATTATTCTCTATACTCCTTGTCTCCCCTCGTTAGAATGAAAGCACAGATACAAAGAAGCCCGAGACTGAAATCCATGACTTAATGAATTATTACAAGGATAACACTGCCCAGGTCAAGAACTAGAACTGCACAAGCTTCTTCCTTGTGTTCTGCCTCAGTCATAACTGCTCAGCATCCTCCTACCAGGAACCATATCCTGATTTTTATACTAATCACTTCTTTGAATTTCATTGTAGTTTTATCACCCACTTGTCCTTAGATACGTTAGTCTTGCCCTTTCTCAAAGAAGAAATTTTTGACTTTTTGTTTGCTCATGTGTCGTTAGTGCCTAGAGCAATACCTGACACATAGCACTAAGTAAATATTTATTGAATGAATGAATTTCCAGTTTCTGTTTATTTTATCCAGTGTAGTTCGTTGGATTTTCTAAGTTAATGAACCTTCTGAAAAGTTTGTGAGTAACAATTGGTTCTTTCAGTGATTCATTTTATGTTGTTTTACAAGGATGTTATGATATTGTGGGCGAGGGAAGCATTTTTGTATTACTAGAGCTAAAGGACATGGGAATGTCTTAACCAACCCTGTTACTTTACAGGTGTGGAAACTGAACCCCAGGGAGGTTAAGTGACTTGTCAATGATTTTGTAGCTAGTGTTAAAGAGGCTTTTACTTACCTACTTTTCTAGGGTGGCTTGGGGAATTACCCTTTAACCAGATAGATCTTTCAAAGTAAAGTATTCCTGTTGCATATGTAGATCACAAGTATAGTGAGATTTCTCTAATATGTAGTTCTTGGCAGGAGATCCATCTAAATCAATGAAAAGTCAGAATAAGAGGTAATTCTAAAGTAATGTATTTTTTGTTATTTTTCATTTATTTTATACTCTTTCACTTACCTTACTAATTCTCCCTTCTCTCTCTCTCCCTCCCTCTCTCTTTCTCTCTCTCTCTGTCACACACATACACACACACACATCATGACTTGAGAAAATTGTCTGTAATTGTCTATAATTCTTCAGCATCCAGTCTCTCTTAACCCACATTAATTGGACTTTCATCCCAACTACATAACTGAAGTCATTCTTACCAGAGTCCCCCTAAAAACCTTTATTTTTCCAAATCCAGCTGTCCTCCGTCCTCTTGTTAATTGAACTCTAAGCGGCATTCAACTTAATTGACCATTCCTTCCTTAAATAATTTCCATATAACTTCCTTGATGCTATTTTCCTCCGCCCCATTAGCCTGCTCCTCCTCTTGCCTGACCTCTGAATAATAAAGCTCTGCCTGGGCTCAGTCTCGCTTTCTTAATTTACCTTAATTTCCTGAGGTGAGCTCAGATCTGACCTCTTTTCCTGATCTACAGACCTGTATTTCCAGTTTTGTAACTAACACAATCCACTTGGATGTCCGATAGTCCTCCCAAATTTAACATTGCCCAGAATCAGTCTTTCCCTCATATCTCACTTGATTTTTCCTGAAACCCACCTCCTTTCCTGTTCTTCCCTAACTCAAATCTCGTTGCTCAAGCCAAAAATCCTCAGAGTTATTCTAGATATTTCTTTTTGTCTTATCTCACATATAGTCCATCAGCTCTGTTAGCTCTCTCCTCAAAAGATAGCTTGCCTCAGTTGTCGCTTCACACCATCTCCCCTCTCACCAGCCTAGGTTAAGCCAGTACTTGCCAAGGCACTTTATTTGCCTCCTGAGTGGTTTTCTGTTTCTGTTTGTTTTTTTTTTTTAAGATTTTATTTATTTATTTGACAGAGAGAGATCACAAATAGGAAGAGTGGCAGGCAGAGAGAGAGAGGAGGAAGCAGGCTCCCCGCTGAGCAGAGAGCCTGATGCGGGGCTTGATCCCAGAACCCCGAGACCATGACCTGAGCTGAAGGCAGAGGCTTAACCCACTGAGCCACCCAGGCGCCCCTCTGTTTCTATTTTTGCACCCCCGCTTCTTCCTGCACTGTCCATTTGCCATACTATAGCCAGTGACCTTTTTTAAAGGTCTAAAGAAGATTTACAAATGGCTCATAGGCACATGAAAAAATGCACAACATCATTTGTTGTTATAGAAATGCAAATCAGTGGGTGCCTGGATGGCTCATTTGGTTAAACATCCAGCTCTTGATTTGGGCTCAGGTCATGATCTTGGGGTTCTGGGGTTGAGCCCTGAGTCGGTTTCTACGCTGGGCATGGAACCTACTTAAGAGTCTCTCGCCCTCCCTCCCTAAAACAAACAAAAAACAAAAAAACCCCAAACCCAAACCACAATGAGATACTACTTCACACTTACTAGAATGGCTGTCATCAAAAATAGGGACAATACACATGTTTCAAGGATATTGAGAAGTTGGAGTCCTCATATGTCTCTTGCATGAATGTAAGAAGTTACAGCCACTTTGGAAAAATTAGGCAGTTCTAACAAAAAGTTAGAGGTATGTATGACTCCACTTTTAGGTGTATACCCCGCAAAGTTGAACATATATGTCTTCACATGAGAACTTGCATAGTAATATTCATAGTGTTTATAATAGCCAGAAAGTGAAAACAATCCAGATGTCTATCTCCTGATGAGTAGTTATAATAACCAAAAAGTAGAAACAATCCAAATGTCTATCAGCTGCTGAATAGCTTAAGAAAATATAGCATATTCTCACAAAGGAATATTATTTGGCCACACAAAAAGTTGAAGTACTGATACCTGCCACAACATGGGTAAACCTTGAAGATGTGAAATGAAAGAAACTTGACACAAAAGGCCACATATTGTATGATTTCTCTAAAATGTAGAGTAGGCAAGTCCGTAGAGACCGAAAACTAGTTGAGTAAAGGACTAATGGGTATGGGGTTTCTTTTTGGAGTGATAAAATGTTCTAGAACTAAATAGTGATGATGTTGCACAACTTCATGCTTACACTAAAAGCCACTTTGAAAGGGTTAATTGCAGGCACCCGGCTGGCTCAGTCAGAGGAGTATATGACTCCTGATCTCAGGGTTGTGAATTTGAGCCCCACATTGGCTTGAGATTAATTAAAAGGGTTAATTCCATGGCGTGTGATTACATGTCAATAAAGCTATTATTAATAATAAAATAAGGTCACTACTTACTTAGATTACTCCCTACTTAAAACATAACCCTTTTTCCCCCTCCTTCACTAGAATCTGTTCCATAAGGGCAGGGATGCTGTCTTTGCTGTTCTTTCAACATCTATAACAGGTTTTGATACACAATATCTGCTTTATAAATTTTTTTTGAATTAATGAAAGACTCTGTAGAGCAATTGTTTTAAAGTTTATTTATTTTTTTTTTAGTAATCTCTACAGCCAATCTAGGGCTCAGACTCATGGAACTCAGGAGTCACATGCCGCACTGACTGAACCAGCCAGGTACCCCTAGAGTATTTGTTTTAGTTAAAAAAAAAACCCCAAACCCCAAGATTTTGTAAATAGAGTGGTAATTAACTGCTATCTTTGATACAAGTAACTCTGGAAAATTAAATCTAAAGAATAGAGATGTCTTTATTGTATTATTAGGAGACTCTTGGTTCCTTCATTTTGGTTTATGATTCCTGTTACCATGAGTTGTATGTCAAACCTGACAGTTTTTTTGCAGTCAGGTTAGCCATATAGTCTTCTGACTTGTGATTTTTCTTTTGCACTGTGTTGTGTTTTTTTTTTAGGGGTCTTGGACAAGTGGTTACTGACTACGTTCGAGGGGATGCTTTGCAGAAAGCTGTCAAGGCAGGTGTTTTGGCACTCTCGGCTTTAACCTTTGCTGGGCTTTGTTATTTCAACTATCATGATGTGGGCATCTGCAAAGCTGTTGCCATGCTGTGGAAGCTCTGACCTTTTTGACTTAATACCTTGAGAATTGATTGTACACCTCTTTGCCTCTGCTCTGTCATCCCATTCAGCTCACAATAAGGAGGAAGTAACAGATAAGTCCATTGGTGAGACAAACATCTTCTAATCACCTGGATATTTTTAGAAATTAGTCTTTGATGAAAAGGTTCAATTGTATTCAAGAAATTTGGAGACTGGGTTCCTTGCTCTGAGTTTGTGGGATTGTCTTCCAGCTTCTCACAAGACTCATAGCATAACTAACAATTATGTAGGAGCTTTTGCCTGTTAGCATATCAAATTCTTAAAGGGAATTCAGCTTTATTACTATCAATACCTGATCAAACTTGTCTTTTGTCCTGGGAATGATGAAGAAAGGGAAAGCCTATTAATTCGTAAGTAAAGACTTTGCAGAAAATTAGTGTTTCCTTTTTGAAAATTTCCCTCTCTGTTCAGTCAATACCAGTTATTGATGGTTACATGTCCAAGGGAAACTTTAAAATTAGGAAATACTGATATTTTACATTATTAATTTCTAAATCCTGGAAAGAAGAGCCTGGAGAGCTTCTGAGTATAGAGAAGTTCCACGTAGGGAAGAGGTCCCCTCATAGATGTATTAAAGTAATGTAGATTCTAAACCAAGAATTAATCCTCAAATGTGTTTATTTTACTTGTCCTGAAATAATCTGTCTACAAAAATAAAACTGTAAGTAATAAATTGTTATTTTCCCACTGTAGGAATCTCTAATGTGAAAATGTATTCTGTGAGAATAAAGTTTTTTTTTTTAAATAAAATTCTATATAATAAAAATGTATTCTGCTCTTTTCTGTATTAACTGTCCCTAGTTTTAATTCAGTAGAACTTGGTGTCTGTTGCATATACACCAATAAAACAGGACTGTTTAAATTTCTTTCTAGGGCTCAGCAGTTAGGTAAATTACAAAGTACTGTAATACAAAAAATACTTACGTGTAATTGGGCAAAAATATACTGAGTATTGTAGTTTGGTATGAGAAGAGTATAAAGATTAAATACATTTGACCCTTGAGCAACACAGTTGCTCTAGTCCACTTATAAATGTGGATTTTTTTTGTGTCAGTATAGTACTATAAATGTATTTTTTTTCTTAATATTTTTTCTCTAGCTTAGTTTAAGAATATAATATATAAATCATATAACATAAAAATATATGTTAATTAACTATGTTATCAGTAGGGCTTTCCATCACTAGTAGGCTATTAGTAGTTCAGTTTTTGGGGCATCACATCGATTTTTGACTGTGTGAGGTGTCGGTTCCCCTAACCCCCACATTGTTTAAGCGTTGACTGTAGTAGGAATTAGGAGGCCCAGATTATGATCTGTAAATGCCAACCTTTGGAATTTAAATTACATTCTGGATGCAGTTAGTTTGATCTGAGGGTGAGTGTAAGGCATGATGGTTTGTTTCTCCTAGCAGCGTAGAGGAACTGGGACTTGGCGCGTTTTCCTCACAGAAGACCTTACTGGGCAGCTGAGGCAGACTGTTGAAGGGGAGCTGGCTAGGAGGGTAAGTGTTCATGAATGTCTGTAGTAGGGGCTAAAGATAAGCTCCCCTTGATGTGCTTATGGCCTTATAGGAGACTCAGATGTGTATTAAATGTTATTAATTCTGTTTTGGGGTGGTTAATGGCTCCCAAAGGGGGTGATGCCAGAATAGCCGTGGTCCGCCCAGGAGTGGTGGCGGTGGGCGAGTGTGCCTTGGCAGGGAGAAATGCGATAGCATGCATCATAAAATTACTAATAAAATAGGAGTAAAACTGACATTGTTTAGGATTGTTGGCTCATGACCAAGATGAAAAGCAGACTGACCTTTCGTCGGTTTTATTACTGGCTTAAAGTTCTCTACAGACAACAATCTCCCTTCGCATCATTTCTTCCCCCCCTAAACCCCAGGACACCACTGCTGTAAAGTGGAGTTTTCCATGTAGTTGAAATGGGGAGGGCAGGGCCTGGGTAATAGAGGGATCCTGTAGCCATCGGACCACAGTTGGTTCTGGAAAGCTGTCTAATGCTAGTAAGCTTCATTAGATGGTGACTGAGAAGTTCGAGTGGAGGCTGGTTGGGTACTGCCTGCTCCGGGTCCCAGTTTTTGTAATGAGGGTGGTGCGGAGCTGTCACTGTGGGAAATCGCTGGATTGGCATGAGCTGCTGAGGCAGCAGGGGAAGTGAGGTGGGCGCTAACAGCAGTCGGTTTCTGAGGCTTAGCAACACATGATTAGAACTGTGCTTTAGAGGGGCGCCTGGGTGGCTCAGTGGGTTAAAGCCTCTGCCTTCGGCTCGGGTCATGGTCCCGGGGTCCTGGGATCGAGCCCCGCATGGGGCTCTCTGCTCAGCGGGGAGCCTGCTTCCTCCTCTCTCTCTGCCTGCCTCTCTGCCTACTTGTGATCTCTGTCTGTCAAATAAATAAATAAAATCTTAAAAAACAAAAACAAAAACTGTGCTTTAGAGAGGATTTAGGTGACGTGAGGAAGGTTGGTAACCTAGAGCAGAAGGACATGGAGGAGGATAGAGGAAGAAGGGGCCTGAACTCTAGTGGCAGCAGAAAGTAGGATTCAATTTTAAAAGTGTAGAAATGAAAAAACATTCTTTCATCTGACTGATACTAAGTACCTCATGTAATTGGCACTGTGACAGGTACTGCGGGTAAAGAGAGAAGTCCTCTGCCCTTAAAAGGAATTCATAGTCTTATTGGGACAACAGCTAAGTTCTATACTGTATATGGCAGTACACTGGTAAGTGCAGTAATAGGTCAGCACAGCAGTGATCTAATGAAAGGCACAGTTAGAATTTGCTTGCAAGTTTCCTGGAGGAGTCTTGACCTAGTATCTGAAAGATAAAGGAGCTGACAGGTGGCCAAGGAAGCAGAAGATGGCGCATCATTTGGTGTGACTGCAGCACAGGGGGGACTGATTGTAAAGGACCTTCCAAGCCCTGGTAAGTAACTGAAACGGTCTTGATGGCAGTGGGGAGTCACTGAAGATGGTTAAGTGTACAAATGACATGGCATGTTTATTTTATTTTATTTTATTTATTTATTAAAGATTTTATTTATTTATTTGACAGACAGGGATCACAAATAGGCAGAGAGGCAGGCAGAGAGAGAGGAAGGGAAGCAGGCTCCCTGCCAAGCAGAGAGCCCGATGTGGGGCTCGATCCCAGGACCCTGGGATCATGACCTGAGCTGAAGGCAGAGGCTTTAACCCTCTGAACCACCTAGGTACCCCTGGGCATGTTTATTTTAAATAGGTTATGCTGGCAGCTGTGTCAAGTATGCATTTGAGGGAGGTAAGCATGGAAATGTTAGATTATTTCAGCAACACAGAAAAGATGATGAAAGGCAGTAGTAGCCAGAATGAAAAAGAAAACAAATTTAAGAGATATTTAGAACTTAGAATCAATAGGAGCTATACTGGGGTGTGAAAGATCAAGAGAGGAGGGAGTATATGTTCAATTTCTTTGTTGTAAATAGCTGGATGGGAAGTGGTCATTAATTTTTGGAGGAAAATTAGATATGACAGTGCAGGGATGGGTCACTACCAAAGCTTTGAATTTATAAGATATCCAGGAAGAGATAGAATTTTAAGATTTCTATTTTGGGGGGCACCTGGGTGGCTTAGTGGGTTAAAGCCTCTGCCTTCAGCTCGGGTCATGATCCCAGGGTCCTGGGATCGAGCCCCACATCGGGCTCTCTGCTCGGCAGGGAGCCTGCTTCCTCCTCTCTCTCTGCCTGCCTCTCTGCCTACTTGTGATCTCTGTCAGATAAAATTTTTAAAAAATCTTAAAAATATTTCTATTTTTGGCAATATGACAGACTAAATTTTAGAAATTATTTTGCTGCAATGCATCTAAGAATGTTAAAACCAAAGCACCTTTTAAAACACAAGTCATCTAGCTCCAGGAAATGCTCTCAAGCCAGAACAAAATATGCATGCATAAGGAGGTAAATCATTTGCCCTGAGATCATTTTCTCATCTCAGGTGGCCTATAGCTCTAGATTTAAGAAGGCAACATAGAGGTCAGGAGCAAAGCTCTGGGCTCAAATTGGAGTTTAATTGGAAACTCCCTAAAACTAGGAACCCTGAAGAGTTTTACCCTCAAAGGAGGGTGAATTAGAAAAATAGTTTTTACCTCCAAAAGCAGAGAGAGGAGAAACTTGTCTGACTTGCAGTGGTACTGATTGGAGAAAAGAACATCTCCTCTGAGAGCATGTGGCTAAGGGCCAGTCCTTATGCCAGTTTGTGGCCCGAGTTCGTACTATCCACATGTTTATAAAAAGGCTACATGCTGCTAATTTGGTGGTGTCCCAGGTCCCTTGTAGGAAGGAAGGTTTCTCCAAAACAAGCCTCGAAAATTCCCACAAAGTTCTAATGAATGTGAACGTCCAGCAAAAAATCATAATACATACAGGAAACACCCTGAACAAGACTTGTCAGCATAGATCAAATGGAAACCAACCCACGGAGAATTCAGATCCTGGCAGAATTTTCAGACACAGACTATGAACAAAATGAGATGGAAGTTTAAGTACAAGTCAGTAGTCAGATCAGGGGTGAGAATCTTTGGAGAAGGTGGCCCTGTACCTGGTGTTCTCGATCCAGAGAATCTTAGGCAGTAGATGTCTGTTTGGGAAAGTTGTCTTCTCCAGAGTCCTTATAGCTGGATGTCAGGGTCTATCCACAGTGGGTCTGGATATTCCTACATGACACTGGGTAGCATGTATCCATGGCTGTGGGCCTGCAGCTTGAGAACTCTGAGATTAAAAGTCCCTGAAATGGTCACTTCCAGTGTGGTTCTAAGGCTGACTTTTATTGGTATCTCTTCTAATAAATCTAGGGTCCTAGTTGTATATCATGCGGGTGGCCGGGGGTCAGGGAGGCACAAAAATGTCTGATGATAAGCCTTTCAGAAAAACAGCTTTTAGGTTGGGCATACAGACAATGTGTATGAGATTCTTTTTTTTTCCTTTCTTTAATGTAACAATTACAACATACCGTGGGTGGAATCTATTAGAGGATGAGTCAAGCCCAGCCTCATGCGGTCTTTCTATAAAACTTCATATGAGAGTTTATGGAGATTTTTAGAAATGTAAAATGTTGGGGTGGGTTAGCCTGGTGATGGGTATTAGGAGGGCACGGGTTGCATAGAGCAGTGGGTGTTATATGCAAACAATGAATCATGGGACATTACATCAAAAACTAATGATGTACTGTGTGTGACTAACATAACATTAAAAAAAAAAGTAGGGGTGCCTGGGTGGCTCAGTGGGTTAAGCTCCTGCCTTCAGCTCAGGTCATGATCCCAGGGTCCTGGGATCTAGGCCTGTGTCCGGCTTTCTGCTCAGCTGGAAGCCTGCTTCCCTCTCTCTCTCTGCCTGCCTCTCTGCCTCCTGGTGATCTCTGTCAAGTAAATAAATAAAATCTTAAAAAAAAAATAAAGTAAATTGAGTGTCATTAGGCCTTGGCATAAAACTTAGAACTAAGGAAAGTTTCAGTCTAAGCACAAAAGTTTAAAACTATTATTTAAAAGTACTTAAAGGGTTGCGGCGCCTGGGTGGCTCAGTTACTTAAGCATCTGCCTTTGGCTCAGGTCATGATCTCAAGGTTCTGGGATCAAGCCCCATGTCAGGCTCTCTGCTCAGTGGGGAGTCTGCTTCTCCCACTTCCTCTGCTCCTCCCTCCCACTGGTGTGCTCTCTCTCTCTCTCTTGCTCTCTTTGGTCTCTCTCTCTCAAATAAATAAAATCTTAAAAAAAGATAAAAGTACTTAAAGGGTTATAATTTGGACAGCTGAATTAAATGGGTGGTGGGTATTAAGGAGGGCACTTGTGATGAATCACTAAATTCCACTCCTGAAACCGATTTTACCATGTATGTTAATTAACTAGAATTTAAATTAAGACTTGATTAAAAGAAATCCATTTGTAAATATCCAAATGATCTTGTTTTCTGGATTATAATTAAAATAAGTAAAATTTTACCACTTGTTGAGCCTCCTAGGTAAAACTTTCTTTGACTAATATTTTTGTACAGTTTAAACCAATTTTGTCTCTGTAATTTGGGTTATTATTATGTTTTCTTCAGCTCAAATAATAGCAGCCTGGAAGTAGTTTTGGAATTACCAAGTGGCATAAAACAGCCTTGACAAAGCAAATGTCTTTCCCCTTATGCACCCTCTTACCTGCAGTGAGGGCACTATTACATTTGAGATAGTCCTTCTTATATAGCAATGAGATTGAACAATAGACTTTAAAATATGCTGGTAATGCTGGAAAGGGCTCTTTGTATGATAGTAAGGTTTATGGTGTTAACTTTAGTGCAAACTTTAGTAATGGAAACTTTCTTTGGGTGTTGTCAATAGGAAAATAATTTCAGTTTTTGTTTGCATTGCCTAAGGAGGTTAGGAAACTTTTTTTTTTAAAGTAGCCTCCATGTCTAATGTGAGGCTTGATCGAACTCACAACTCTTGAGTTCAAGAGCTGATGCTCTACCAACTGAGCCAGGCAGCTGCCCCAGAACACTCTTGATTGCACAATCAATGCTGAAATCTCAAGCAGTACTAAATCCTTATCCTAGACAGTATAGACTTTAATCCTTAATTCTTTAGCAAGAATGGGATGGTGATTGCAAAAGATTCCAAAACAATATTTCATAAGTTGCAACATGTTTAGCACAAAGTATACCTTGATTCCTTTTAAGTTATGAGTCGTCATCAAATGGTAATAAACCAGGGTTGCGCAGGATAGTATCAGTTACACCAGGACTGGGTGGTAGTTAGAGCTTAAGAGCTTTTGAACAATATCAAAATTATTCTTTATCAGGGAGGGGAAGCAAGGCAGCTAGATTTAGATTGGAGTAGCATTTAATAATTATAAAGGAAGCAGACAATGCAGTAATATTTTAGAAGATAATGAACTTATCTGATTGCTACTTTTAAGTAAGCATCACTAAAACACGGTCCTGTCTTTGATTTACAATAACAAACAGTTTAGCGTAGTTAGGAAGGCCCAAAGTTAAGATTATTGTAATAAAGGTTATTAAAAAAAAGAAAGGCCTGTCAAACATGTATATCCCTTGGGCAGAGCTCTGGGACATTTTAAGTTCAGCTCATACAGAGTTTGAGCTAATCAGGATATGAGGAATACCAAACATGCCTAATTGGTTTTAGTATTTCTCCTTTTATAAAGTAGGAAAATTATAGCCACCTGGGATACTCGCCAAAACATTTAGGTATAAAAGGGCTCCCCCCCTCTTTTTTTAAAGATTTATTTATTTACTTTAAAGAGAGTGAGAGCAATAGTACTCATGAGCCCAAGCAGGGGAGGGGCAGAGGAAGAGCAAATGAGAGAGAGAGAGAGAGAGAGAGAGAGTATCTTAAGCAGGCTCTACACCCAGCACTGAGCCCAAAGCAGGGCTGGATCCCATGACCTTGAGATCGTGACCTGAGTCAGATGCTTAACTAACTGAGCCACCCAGGTGCCCCTAAAAGGCCTCTTAACAATTCTGTTATTCTGAATGTAAACCTTGTGTTTAAGAAATGAAAATTGTCAGAGAAAATTGGTGATTATATGTAGGCATAATCATAGATATTTAAATACAAGGAAACATCTTGCTTTAGAGTGATGACATATGTTTATACAACAGAAAGCTTTTTTGGAAGTGAGGTAAGGGGGTGCCTGGGTGGCTTAGTCAGTAAGCATCTGCCTTTGGCTGAGGTCATGTTCCCAGAAGCCTGCTTCTCCCTCTCCTGCTACCCTGGCTTGTGTTCTCTCTCTGTCAAATACATAAATAAACTCTTTAAAAAAAATAGGGGTGCCTGGGTGGCTCAGTCAGTTGGGCATCTACCTTCAGCTTGGGTCGTGATCCCAGTGTCCTGGAATGGAGCCCTGTGTCAGGCTCCCTGCTCAGTGGTGTGTCTACTTCTCCACCCCTCCCTGCTTCTGCTCACTTTCTCTCTAATAAATAAATAAAATCTTAAAAAAAAAAGAATAGAAGTGAGATAAGACTGATTCAAGAGAGTGACAGAGGCACAAAAACCAGATTTAAAGATCCATCTTATTCTTTAGTACTAATATGTCTTCATATGTATATGGTTACACATATGTAAATACACAAATGGGTAATAGATTTAAAACTTTTGCCTTTTGCTTTAAAATGTAATTAATCCTAGCATGTTAGGCTAATGCATGTATCTTACATGTATTACATGTCTTACAGACAGAAAACCAGAAGGCAGGTGACAGAGCTGATGTACAGAGTACCTTAGAAAACACATCACCCAAGGGCGTAGGGACGTTCTATTAAACATGTTAATCAATAGTCTATAATGTATAAAGTTAAAGGTATATTGAAACTGTGATTGGTAACCAATGTTTTGTATTCTCTTAGGAATTATCCACGTGCCCAAGGATAATTCACTAACTAAAGAATAGGAGGGAAAAGGAAGAAATGCACAGTAAATTGTCCCAAATGAGATGGTACAAATAAATCCAGGTAGAGCACTGATCACTTGGAGGATAACTGAGTTAAACTCATTGGTTAAGAAAGAGAGATTCTTAGATGAACTAACATAAAATGTGGCTATATATTGCATAACAGATAACCTAAAATATAAGAGTATAGAAAGGATGAAAGTAAAGGGACAGAAAAATACAATATAATACAAACCAAAAGAAAGCTGGTCCATCTACATTTATATAATTCAAAGTAGACTTTAAGGCAAAAAGCATTGTTAAAGAGAGTCATTACATGATAAAATATAAAAAATTCACTAATAATTTAACAATCCTGAATGTATGTGTACCTGTTAATCACAGCCTCAAAATTTCTAAAACAAAAATTGACAGAATTCTACAAGAAAGTGTGGAAAATTTCAGGTGTCTTTCAGAGATGGATAGTTCAATTAGACAAAAGTTAATAATGACATAGAAGATTTAAACAATATAATTAATAAGCTTGATTTAGTAGAGTATGTAGAACTTTGAATTCAGCAATTGGGGAATACACATTCTTTTCAAGAAGACACCTGACCTGTATAGACTACAAAAAGCCTTAATAAATACAAAAGAATGGATATCATACAGATTACCTTTTCTTTTTCTTTTTTCTTTTTAATTAAAAAAAATTATTTTTTCATCACAAGTAGGCAGAGAGGCAGGCAGAGAAAGGGGAGGAAGCAGGCTCCCCACTGAGTGGAGAGCCCGATGCAGGGCTTGATCCCAGAACCCTGGGATCACGACCCGAGCCAAAGGCAGAGGCCCTAACCCACTGAGCCACCCAGGCACCCCTCTTTTTCTTTCTTTTTTTTCTTAATAGGCTCCATACTGGGCTTGAACTTACTGATCTCATAGAGATCACTTTTTCTTTCTTTTTTTTTTAAGCAGGCTCCAACGTGGGGCTTGAACTCATGACTCAGATCCAGACCTGAGCTGGTATCAAGAGTTGGATGCCTGACTGAGCAACCCAGGCACCCCAAGATCACCTTTTCTGACCATGATGCATTAAAATAAAAATTTCATAACAATAAAGATAGCTAAAACAATTCCCCAGTGTGGTATATTTATAAAGTAAGGGAGATACATTAAAATACTTCAAAGGTCAAAGAATGAGTTGTAGTGGAAATTAGATTATAATAGAAATTATACAGTTAAAAAATAATATATAGCAAAACTTGTTTCTTACAGTCGAAGACCTCCTAAGATGCTATTTATAGCCTTATAACAAAAGGGAAGAAAGATTGAAAATCAGTGAACTAGGTGTCTATCCAGCTTAGACAACAGTACATATGAGGAAGGGGAGGATTTTTTTTTTTAAGATTTTATTATTTATTTGAGAGAGAGAAAACACACAAGTAGGGGAAGGAGCAGAGAGAGGGGGACAGCAGGCTCTGCGTGGAGCATAGAACCCCACTCAGAGCTCCTGATCATGACCTGAGCTGAAATCAAGAGTGGAACCACCCAGGTACCCCAGAAGGGGAGGATTTGACAAAAGGCTTATATCTCAATTGTAGATCCTAGTTTCAGCTAGGTTGCAGCAAATGAGATCTATTTAAGAGATTCAAAGAAATGACAATGCATGTGGGTCTTTTACCATGCCTTAATGGTCTGGATTGTTTTTCTGGGCTAACACAGCTCATTAAAGAAGTGTCCTTAGCTCAGTGATGATGATATAGCGGCATGTGTCTGGATATAATCTGGATATAACGCTTCAAGCTTAAAGGAGTAATTTTAGTAGAATGTTCTTTGTCGTTTAAGTCTTCCCCCCCAAAGCACAAACATCATAAAAACATTTAACCTTAAAGTTAAGATGTGTGAGTTAAGATGTATTTCTACATTTCAATTAAAACCAGTGCAGTGGTTATTACAGTCTCATTCCAATTTTGCTTGGAAAATTGTGTGTGTGTGTGTTTGCCATATTATTATTTTTTTAAATAATTTCTTTTTTTTTCTTAATTTTTTTTAAATTTTATTTTTTAATTTATTTATTTGTCAGAGAGAGAGGGAAGGAGAGAGAGCGAGCACAGGCAGACGGAGTGGCAGGCAGAGGCAGAGGGAGAAGCAGGCTCCCCGCCGAGCAAGGACCCGATGTGGGACTCGATCCCAGGACGCTGGGATCATGACCTGAGCCGAAGGCAGCCGCTTAACCAACTGAGCCACCCAGGCATCCCTGTTTGCCATATTATTATCAGTGATTACATTATACATTATACACTGTTTATGTGTTCACTGACTCCGTTAACATTTGAGCACTACAGATGGACTTGGAGACAGATATGTTGATACTCTATGAAATTTTAAATGCTGCAATGGAGGGAAATGAAATTTTAAATGATAAATGGAGGGGGGAAATGTGTTGTATAACCACAACTGAGAGAATGAGGCCAACACACAAAGAAATCTTCTGAGAACATTAGTCACATGAAAATGTTTTGTTCTGAGCATACAGTGGATTGGTCAGTGTAGAGGTAAGCCCGAGTTTGGGGGCAAGAGACGGAGTGGAGCTAAATTGTTCTGCAAAACAGAATAAGATTTTGAAGTTCATAGAACTAATCCAGGAAGGGATTTGGGAAAGAGGAGAGATCAGAGGGATAGATGAGAAAAGAGGTGGCAAAATGGAGTGCAGATGGGATCTGGGGGGCCATGAGTATAGTAGCCAGTGAAAAAAATTCCTGATTGCGGACTGACCCAAAAAAGGACAAGGGTGTCCATGTACAATTTGGAGATTTTTTTTTTTTTTGCATTTTCACAGTGTAATTCATTCTTTTGTCCAACACAGATTTTCAATAATGTCTACTATGTCTTGCAAGAGTATTGAGTGTTTTATTATAGAAATTGTATCAGGAGTAAATTTCTATCAGGGTCAAATCAATATCCTTATTGGAGAGCACATGTTAGATGCCTAGATGGTCCACAGACTGTGCCGTGTACCAATTCACTGGAGGAAGAAGTGACCATGAGAATGTATGCCTTCTAGGAATTTGCAGAAACCTTTGGGGTAGGGAGTAGGGACTTGGAGTTTCCACATTGCTTGTACTATTGCTCAAGAAAATCTGGGCTACACTATGCAAACCCCTGTCCATTCAGGGTAAGCCTTGTGCATTGGGTTTTTCCATCACTTACAAGGTGTGATTTGAATTAGCTCCTAGACCTAATCTACCTGGGCTTTGTCTCCTCTCCTGTCTGACCTAAAAACCTCACCTGCAACTTGATTTACTCTTTTAGTCTAGAAGGAATACGTGAGGCATTATTTCAGCAAGTCCTATCTACCCTACTGCTTGGTTATAAAGATTATAAATGATGTTAAAATACTTAGAACATTTAAGAATGCTATAGCAATATAATCTTCCAATACTATGTTACTGTTTGTTTGTTTTTTTAAGATTTATTTATTTATTTTGGTGTGGGGGGCAGAGGAAGCGGGAGAGAGAGATTCTCAAGCAGACTCCCCACCGAGGCAGAGCCCTAGGCAGGGCTGGATCCCAGGACCCTGAGACAATGACCTGAGTTGAAACCAAGATTGGTCTCTTAACTGACTGAGCCACCCAGGCGCCCCATTACTGTTTTCGTTTCTAATAATAATGATGATAGGAAACATCAAATGTCACTTATAATTCAAGACCAGGTACACTGCTACTTTTCTCATTTATACTCATGACATCTCTGTGTGTATCGCTATGAGCGAGGAGGTGTTATTTTCATCCCTGTTTTAGAGATGATGACCAATACGCAGAGCCGGGAATTAAAATGCAGATCCACCTGACTCTGAAACTGTCCTTTTAATGGGTTAAACATCTTTTTAATGAATAGGCTCATAGATTAACTAAGTGTGGTCTTAGAAAATGAATCAGTTGGGGCGCCTGGGTGGCTCAGAGGGTTAAGCCTCTGCCTTCAGCCCAGCTCATGATCTCAGGGTCCTGGGATCGAGCTCCACATCGGGCTCTCTGTTCAGCGGGGAGCCTGCTTCCTCTCTCTCTCTGCTGCCTCTCTGCCTACTTGTGATCTCTGTCAAATAAATAAAATCTTAAAAAAAAAAAGAATCAGTAAAAATTCAAGCAACCCTATAGAAAAATGAACAGGAATAACAGCCAGACCCGTGGCTTTTAAGTCTACGGAAATAGCAACATCTTTACTTATAATAATTAAAACCTCGTTTAGAGGGATGCCTGGGTGGCTCAGTTGATTAAGCGGCTGCCTTCAGCTCAGGTCATGATCCCAGCGTCCTGGGATCGAGTCCCACATCGGGCTCCTTGCTCGGCAGGGAGCCTGCTTCCCTCTCTGTCTCTGCCTGCCACTCTGTCTGCCTGTGCTAACTCTCTCTCTTTCTGACAAATAAATAAATAAAATCTAAAAAAAAAAACAAACAAACCTCATTTAGATACCATATTACTTTCACAATTACCAATAAGGAGAAAGCTTAATGACACGACAGGTCAAGTGTCAGTGAAGCAGGCGGAAAAGCAGGCAACCTGAAAACATGAGTTGGCTGAGAACCCTGTGAGAAAGCGGGGTTGGAGTCCTTCACGTCCTGTCCACTTCTTTTCAACATCTGCTTAAATAGTCACAGAGAAAGGAAAGTTTTTGCACCCCAGGAGCTCACAGTCTGTTGGGGGAGACCAATAGGTAAGGGAAAGTTTGTGATACAAATCGTAAAGGGCTGTAATAGATAAGTTCACAAGTAAATCCGAGGAGAAAGAAAGGAGGGAGACAGGGATTGACACAGTGGTTCCTTTTCCCCCCAGGTTTTAGTGTAAGAATGGACTAACTAAAAGCAAAACTCCCAGGCCAGCCCACTGAAAGATGCCCTCATGGTTGTAGTGAAAGCGAAGAGAAGCTTCTGGTGAGAGGTGTATGGTTGTGAGGTGTGTGAGCCCTCAGAGGCCAAGGTAAAAACGTTACGGTATTTGGGCATTGCCTCCTCCTCTTGCTCCTTTCTGTCTCTGGACTGACACTGGGGCCTCCCCCTGTGGCCCTACGTGGCATGGCAGGCCTGTAACTTTTCTTTTTCTTTTTCTTTTTTTTTTTTTTTAATGTTCAGTTAGCTACAGTATAGTAAGTCCATCATTAGTCCCCTGCTGGGAACGGCCTTCCCCGTCTTCTCTGTGAGCTCTCCCTCAACCTCTTGTCTGGTCCGCCGGCCTCCAGAACCGTCCGTGCGTGTGCACGTGGCTGCCACCAGTGCCCTTTCATCTTTTTTCTTTTTGCCTTTTCCTCACTTATTTAATTGACTAGAGAGTCTTATAGGCCATTTTGATTTTATTCGGAGAGACGGTTTTCTTTTACCCATTCTCAGAAAACACCTGCTTCTCATTTAAGTAACTCCTTTTCCTTCTTCTGGAAAAAGAAATAGGCACTTTGACAGCTTGGGCCTCAGTATCAGCCTTAAGGCTGTGGAACCGCCCTCCGGGAGACCCCTCAGAAGGATGCGAAAGCAAAAGAACTGACCCCACAACTTCAAGTCACACTTACTACAATTTGAACATGCTTTCCTCACCCAGCTGCATTGTGACACTTTTGAGGGCTGGGATCGGGTCTCAGGTACCTCTGTATCCCACCCCTGAAGTGAACACACTGCCTCGACCATGCAGAGTGGTCAGGAAAACACTGTGGACGGAGCGAGGGACTGCGGGCTCCGAAGCCTCTGTCCTTGGCATCAGCAAGTGAGCATGCGCACCTGTGCGGAAGGAGGTGCTCGAACCGACAGGTGCGGCCGGGGAAGGGTCCACGGATGCTCCTCGAAGCTGTGACATTGGAAATCAACATTTTTTGGCAGTACCAACTGCTTCTGACACAAAAACTAGAATTAAAAGAAAACAAAGCAGCTAGACACCATGATCAAAGAATGCAGAAAAATGAGATGGTGTGTGCCCAGCTCTTAATTTATAAAAATGACTGAGTGAAAATACGGAGAGGCCAATGCCCTTGAAAGAACGATTGCATTAGAAGTGAATCGTTGATCACTACATCAAACACTAATGATGTACTACTCTACAGTGGCTAACTGAACATAAAAAAAAAAAAAAAAAGTTACAGGCCTGCCATGCCATTTAGGGCCACAGGGGGAGGCCCCAGTGTTAGGAGACAGAAAGGAGCACGGGAAGGCACAGGCATTTATTCTGCTTTCTAAGGAAAGGCAAGGCCCAGAAAAGCCAGGAAGGGCACGCAGTATGGGGAAATCAGGTGGGCTTTAGGGTATAGGGCCGCCCCTGCTTGTCTGGTATCTGGCCGTAGGTTGATTTAGGGCAGGGGAAATCCTGGCTTTGTGTGTGAGAGCCGACACAAGACTTGGTTGGGGGCATGGGCTTGGGATTGGTTGTTTTCTATAGGAAAGGGGGACCCATCAGAAAGTTGTTCACTGACTTAGCAATTACCTAGTCCTGAAGGGCAGACTCTCCCCAGCCAGCAAGCCCCCCAAAAGATGCCAAAACATCATAAAACAAAAAATTTAAAAAATAAAGTTAGTACATAAGGTTCAAGAACTGAAAAGAAATGTTATGGCAAAGAAGTATATGAAGGAGAAATTTTAACCTATACCCATTCACATGGTACTACCTCAGGTATTGGATAAAATCCATATATGAACTTGGAAAGCATTGTCCTTGTCACTTTGTTTTAGTCTTTTTTTTTTTTTTTAAAGATTTTATTTATTTATTTGTCAGAGAGAGAGAGAGAGGGAGGGAGAACACAAGCAGGCAGAGGCAGAGAGAGAAGCTGGCTCCCGCTGAGCAGAGAGCCCGATATGGGACTTGATCCTAGGACCCTGGGATCATGAACTTGAGCCAAAGGCAGCGGCTTAACCAACTGAGCCACCCAGGCATCCCAACTGTGTTTTAGTCTTATTCATGGGTATATGTCTCCATGTGTTTTAGGGTTCCATTATTTTTCTTAATAAGTTTTATCATTTTTGTCTGAGTCGCTCTTATTACTAATTTAGATTATTCCACTATGCTCCTTCTTACTCTTATAAATGGGATTTTTCTTTTTTTTTTTTAAAGACTTTATTTATTTATTTGACAGACAGAGATCACAAGTAGGCAGAGAAGCAGGCAGAGAGAGAAGGAAGCAGGCTCCCTGCCAAGCAGAGAGCCCGACGTGGGGCTGGATCCCAGGACCCTGGGATCATGACCTGAGCCCAAGGGAGAGGCTTTAACCCGCTGAGCCACCCAGGCGCCCCATAAATGGAATTTTTCAAAACTATGTTTTCTTACTCATATAACTCATTTATTGAAGTGAAATTAGTATTTTTGCAGATGTAGTAATGTTTTATAGTTTTGCAGAATTTGTGATCTCTAATAAGTTTAAAGCAAAACAAACAAAAAAAAGAAAACACAAAGGGGACACTGGATGGCTCAATGGGTTAAGCGTCTGCCTTCTGTTCAGGTCATAATCGCGGGGTCCTGGGATCGAGTGCCGCATCAGGCTCCCTGCTCAGTGGGGAGCCTGCTTCTCCCTCTGCCTGCCGCTCCCCTTGCTTTTGCCCTTTCTCTGTCTCTCTCCCTCTGACAAATAAATGGATAATCTTTAAAAAAATAATAAAACATGTGCAAGTACCCATCACCCATCTTCCACAATTATCAAAAATTTGCTCATCTTTTTTCTCCTGTTTTTCTACTTCTATACATTCACATCTTCTTCAGTTCCACTTAAAATGCCCATCAATTTCCTATAATTTTTTCTAGCTCTAGAAAAAATTATTCAGTTGGGTTTGAAGCTTCTGAGTCTCAGGAAGCCTTTTTTCCTTTCTCTTATTTTACAGTTTCCTTTGTTTTGTTTTACTAGTCTCCCTACTGACTTCCCCCCCTCTGTTCTTAACTTTGAACAGAGTGGTATCTATTTAGATTTAGATTTTTTTAATACTTATTAGCAGGCAGAGTGAGTGAGGATTTCCCGTGGTTCTGATTTCTGTCCAATGGCGCGGTGGTTGGACCCTCCCTTAAAATGTGTTATCTGGAGGGCAGACTGGTATTCCCAGTTCCTTGCAGTTGTGCCTTTTTATGCTTCTCTGCTGATGCTGCATCTCCCTCTTAGTGTTGTGGTGTGGCCTGGGAGTCTGGGAGTCTGGGAGTCTCAGCTAATCCAAGACATGAGGACTTGGGACTTTTTTTAAAAAATATGCTGTCCTAGTAAGATTTTCCCTGCTTCCTCCCCTAACTTTAAATCACACCAAGGCTATACTCAAGGACTAGTCTCCCCAAACTTTCTGCCCAGATAGTTTTGTTGCTTTGTATGTTTTTTGAGATTCGTGTGATTTAAAGGCAAACAAAACAAAACAAAAACGAAAATAGTTACAGGTATGATTTTTTTCTTTTTGAGTCGGGGGAGGAGCGACTTTTGGGGGAGGGAGGCCGGGCCAGAAGCAAGAACACTGCTCCTTCTAGTGGGAAGAAAGGGATTTTGTTGCTAAAGGATGTCAGGATTAGTTTATCCAAATCTTTCCTGGCCTATCTCAGTATTTCACCAAACCAAGTTTTTGTTTGTTTGTTTGTTTGTTTGTTTTTAAGAGAGGGAGTGTGAATGTTGGGGGAAGGGTGGGTGGGAGAGAGGCAGAGAGAAGGAGAGAGAGAATCTCAAGCAGGCTCCATCTCCCGCTCAGAGCCTGATGGGGCTTGATTTCACAGCCCTGAGATCATGACCTGAGCCAAAATCAAGAGTTGGCTCCTTGTCTGATTGAGCCTCTCAGGTGCCCCTGATGCTTTATACTTAAAAGGAAGTCAGGATGCTGTGAATAAAGAAGTGGTACTTTTCTGTTACCCATCGGTTGTCCTTGCTTCAGGTCTGAATGTTCTTCCCCTAAAGCAGGTGGATATGACTAATGGCTGCTGCTGAAGTAATGGTGCCTCCTGAACCATGACTCATTGGTGTTGGTGACCAGGGCACCTTCTCCCCATCCCCGAACTATGCCTGTCACTGGCTCCTCTCCCTCAATGCTGTGATTACAGAATTAGGGGCTTATTTATCATGGTATATTTCTTCCTGTGACTTAGCGGCCTGGGGAATTTGATAACTTTATATTTAGCTTCTTTGTTTTAAGTAATAAGTTAAGAAAATAAAAATATTCTTCTGGCCCTATCAGGGTCTAACCACTACAGATTATCTCCCCCTCAGAGTATGATTGAACCCAGATATACTGAGCATCTCATCTAAACACAATCCATATGATCTCCATTTTTTTCTAAGCTGAGATGATCCTGACAATAATCTCTGAAAAATTCTCATTGACCCATATTTTTGTTTTTCTTCATCCCCACCCCCAAGATAAAAGAAATGCAAACAAAATTTTTCAAACAATCTCCTGTGGAGATCCCAGTTTGTATTGGGTATAAAACCTGAGTTTATAGTTTGATGAACACGTGGTACAGAGATATTAAGCTTTAGTTTTTGGGTTCCCCTTCTCTCTCTTCACAATCAGTCCATTTTTTATATTTTGGTCACCTAAAATGAACCTCATTTTCTGTACTTTATGTCTCTTAAGATGTTATCTAAAACATTAATTGACATGACAGTAAGCTAGCTTTTTAATTTTAATTTTTTATTCAATTTTATTTTTTCTGAAGATTTTATTCATTCATTTGACGGACAGAGATCACAAGTAGGCAGAGAGGCAGGCAGAGAGAGAGGGGGAAGTAGGCTCCCGGGCTTGAGCAGAGAACCTGATGCGGGGCTCCATCCCAGGACCCTGGGATCATGACCTGAGCCGAAAGCAGAGCCTTTAATCCACTGAGCCACCCAGACGCCCCAGTCTAGCTTTTTGAAAAAAGGTTTATTTATTTTTATTTGAGAGAGAAAGAGTGGGGGGGGGGGGCAGAGGGAGAGGAAAGGAAGAGAGTCCCAAGATTCGATTTCACCACCCCAAGATCAACTCCGAAACCAAGAATTGGACACTCAAACCACCGAGCCACCCAAGCACCCCAACATTAATCTTGCTTTTATACATGTACATCTTCCCTTGCTTCCCAATATCTGCCTTCATGCTTCCATTGCTCCTATGTGGAGGTAGATACATTTGTCTGTTGTAGCTTAATGACTCCAGTCCTTATTCATAATTGTAGTTGTTTGTTCATGCAGTACCTTATACTTTGCAAAGAGATTTTACATACATCATTTCTGCTCATTTACTCATACATTTAAAAATATTTAAGTGTCTACCAAGTACCAGGCACTGTGCTGGACCCTGGGAATATGAAGATGAAAAGGACACACGTCCCGATCTCCAGGAGCTTATAAGCTCAGTGAGGAGGCACAGAAGACAATAGACAGGGTACGAAACTCAGAAGTAAACTGCCTATAATGGCTTGGTTTTTGTTTATTTATTTATTATTTTATTTTTAAAAAGATGTTATCTATTTGCTAGAGACTGCATGCAAGAGAGCACAAGTGGGGGTGGGGAGAGGGCAGGGGCAGGGGGAGAGGGAGAAGCAGACTCCCCTCTGAGCAGGGAGCCCGATTCGGGGCTCCATCCAGGACCCTAGGATCATGACCTGAGCCAAAGGCAGACACTTCATCGACTGAGCCACCCAATTGCCCCTGGTTTGGTTTTGAAATAGATTTTTTTAAAAACTCGGAAGTGAATATATTGACTAGTGGACCCTGGAATTTTGACAGTTTTATTGTGTCTCTGTGTGTACCCATGAATCAATGGACATTTTGGTTTATAAAGTAGAGTCTGAAGAGCACAGCCAGAGCTCAGTCTCTGCTGGTAACTGGACAAATGGAAGGATGTGATCCTTAAGCTTGAAGCCCTTCTCCACGACCCCTGATAATCCCACCAAGGCCCAGACAAACAGAGCAGCCCGGTCCGCCCAGGCAGCTGCCCCCTCTTCGGTTTGGAACTGTGGTTGGTTATGCCTGTAAAAGGTGAAACTTGTCTCTGCTTTGCTGGCATTTGTGTTGTAACTCACACATACGGAGTTAAGCTTTTCCCCCGTCGTCTGTAACTTTGGCATCCTTCAAACTGGAAATGGATTCTGATGGCGTAAGTTGTTTCCTGGGTAATAAACATCTTAAATAGAGAAGTGAGTCAGCAGAGCCCATGAAACTTATGAACCAAGATGGGTCACGGGCAGTGGAGCTGCTGAATCCAAATAGAACTTTCTCTTCAGGTCATTTCCTGTGAAACTGAGTGGAAATCCCCACACCCCTTGCTCAACTTAGCACCTCAAAGCGAAGGCAGTTGTCCTCTGGTGCACTCACATGGCCGGTTGAAGAATCCCAGTATTTACCATTTTAGTTTGAACTTTTCCTTTATCCTTTAAGAAAATAGGAACTCTTAGGACTCTCGTAATATCCCACGACAAGGGAAGATGATTAAGAAAAGGACTCAGAACCCTACAACAACTAAATGCTATTTGAATTCTAATTTGGGGTATTTTGGGATGAAGTGGTCTTGAGTTCTTAAGAAAGGAAGGGTGGGAGGGGGAGACAGTGTGTCACTAGGACTAGTTATTCATCTGATTATCTGTCTCAGGCTTTCAGAGTCTTTTTCTAAAAGTTACCCCATTTCTTTTCCTCCTTGCCAAGGCAAAGCAGACTTGAATTTCAAGCCTGAATTTGTGCTGAGAACACAGAAAACTTACTTCTCCAGCTCTAAGCCAGTTAATTCTTTTTTTTTCCTTTTTTAAAGATTTTTATTTATTTATTTGACAGACAGAAATCACAAGTAGGCAGAGAGGCAGGCAGAGAGAGAGGAGGAAGCAGGCTCCCTGCTGAGCAGAGAGCCTGATCCCAGGACCCTGAGATCATGACCTGTAAGCCGGTTAACTCTGAGTGCAGCTGAGTTGCCTGGTAAGGCAACACTTTAAGATCACGCTGCTTCGTGACGTGTAAGTGGAGGCTGTGAATCACCTGCAGCAGAAATTACTGGGAAAAACCCACTGGATTGGCCTTTCATGACTACAGGATTGTGACTCAGTTTCTCTGTTGTCCAAGGAAAACAGTGGAACCATATTCCCCACCTCCTACCCACCTTTCCAATTTCATAATGTGCATGGTTTTGAGGAGCAGGTAGAAAATCTGAGGACCTCAGGAACCTCTTCCTTTAATAGTCCAATCTCTCTCTCCCAACATTCACGGGTAGGGAGGCTAGCAGGGAAAGTGTATGGCCCAGCCTAAGACTTGGTGGCAGGGGAGACTGGGAGTTCCAGTTCTCTGCTGTAGAATAACCACGATGGCTAGAGAGGAAACCAGTGAGCTGGTCTCTGTGCTGGTAAAGTGAGCAGGAGAAGGGCACACATCTCAGTTTGTGAGGTGCCGAGTGCTGGAACCCAGCCTCGCTCAGTTTCTTCCTTCCCTCCCTTCCTCCTTCCCACCCTTCGTTCCTTCTTCTCTCTTTCTTTCTTTCTTTTTTTTCTCTTTTTTTTCCTCTCTCTCTTTCTTTCTTAAGTTTTTTTTAAATAAAAAATTTTTTAGAGATTTTATTATTTTAGAGAGAGAGCATGAGCAAGAGAGCACAAGCAGGGGGAGCAGCAGAGAGAGAAGGAGAAGCAGGCTCCCTGCTGAGCAAGGTGACTGACGCAGGGCTCCATCCCAGGACTCTGGGATCATGACCTGAGCCAAAGGCAGCCGCTTAAGCAACTGTACCACCCAGGTACCCCATTTTTAAAGATTTTATTTATTTTAGAGAGAGAGAGGGAAAGAGGGAGCAGGGGTGGGGAAAGGGAGGGGAGCGGATCTCAAGCAGATTCTGCCCTCAGGACAAAGCCTGACAGGGGCACTGGATCCCAGACTCTGAAATCATGACCCCAAGATCATGACCCCAGCTGAAACCGAGAGTCAGACAGATGCTCAAACGACTGAGCCACCTGGGTGCCCCCCCCCCCCATTTGGTCTTATGGTGGCAGACGTGCGTTCCGGGAAGGAGGTGCATCAGAGGAGCTGTCATCTCAGAACTGCTGACTGATGTCACAGTGACGCACGAGCTTGTCCTTTCTCCAGGAACACTCTCGTTTAGACTGTAGCAGCAAACCAAGAGTCCCTCAGACTTTCCTCAGGGCATCCATGACACGAGCTCCCATGGTGACCCTTCCTGGAACCACAAACGTGGTGGGGACGGAGGCATCCTTCATCTACAAATGCCAAGGGGGCTGGAGTCTCTCTTTCTCTCTGGACACTACACGCACACTTAAGTGGAGCAGCGGGCCTCGAGGAGACTGAACTGGACTTGTCCTTTGGGGGCTGGGGAGTGCATATTTGGGGGAGTGCACTGTTCACATCTCCAGCCGTGCAACTCAATACTGCGGCTACCCTGAGTCATGATTTACACATGGAAGGGCAAAGACACATTTAGAATCAAAGGCTTATTTCTCCCCATTAGAAATAGGGGAAGAGACATTCTCCATCCTCCCTTTTCTTAGAGCATCTACTTTAAAAAACTTGTGAATTCTTTCTTTGTCTCTTTGAAGCATATGCAAAGTGTTTTAAAACCAAGTTAACCTTTGACCGGTTTTATGACCCCAGTATGACTTTCTGAAGGACCTGGGCCCCCTTTGGAATAGTGCCCCTATCTCCCAGTGTCTTTGGACCAGGAGGAGCCTGGGCTCAGCTACTTGTTGCAAAACTATTTCCTGTCATAAGAATGGAAGTTTATTTTTTCTTTGTATAAAACCAGTTAACTGCCACAGATGGTCACCCCAATTATCCGGTGAATTTCAGATGAACTACGTGTAATAAAGGGTGCCGTCCCGTCCTCTAACTTGAGGATTCCCTATTGTTTCTCTGGAGAATGTGTGTGTGATGGGTTGTACCTGCTTGGCTATAGAAGGGGTTGGAATTTCATTCCATTTTAGCAATCTCTTAGTGGCTTGCTTGGGACATTTATCCCATTCTGGCTTAATGCTTATTCAGTATAAAATTGTTTTCTTTCTCTTCCTTTGTGCAGAGATTTTCTGGATTGGGGGATTTTGTTCTTAATTATGTTCTCCTAGCACACACTAATGCCCCAACTCAAGAGAACAACCGATGTGAAAAAAGAAAGGTTTGGATCGGATTGACTCCCTCAGAAGACCTGACTTCTACTTTATTTCCTCAGACTTTACAAGAAAGCTGCCTTATCTTTTTCCTTTTATCTCTTCCACTTTTGCTGTGTTTCTCCCACCTTCTTCTGTTGCCTGTCTCCCTTTCGTCTTAAAAGATAACTTTCTTTCCTTTTTTTAAAAAATTTATTTATTTATTTGGCACAGAGAGAGATCACAAGCAGGCAGAGAGGCAGGCGGACAGAGAGGGAGAAGCAGGCTCCCTGCTGAGCAGAGATCCCGATGTGGGGCTCAATCCCAGGACCCTGAGATCATGACCTGAGCGGAAGGCAGAGGCTTAACTCTCTGAGCCACCCAGGCGCCCCAAAGATCACTTCCTATATAAGGTAAAGTCAGGACTTTTATACAGATCTCAAGGTAATCACCCATTAAAGATTTTATTCTACTCATCGATAGGGGAACCAGGGAATCTCCAAAGCAGAGATTACAACTGTTTCAAAAGAGAATCCAAAGAACAGGCCATTTTTAGATCAAGAATATTGAAATAAATGTGCAACTGGTAGCAAAATTGGTTTTTCCAGAAGGGAGAAGGGAAATCCATTTCTTTTCTACTGGGCAGGATGGAACTGGTGCCAGATAAGAATTATTGTGTGTTGCTATCAGTTATGTACAAGTCATTAGAGTGGTAAAATAGCTCCCTTGGAATTGGAGTCAGACAACTGGAGGAATCTCTTTAAGACTGTGCAGTTTGAGGGGCACCTGGGTGGCTCAGTAGGTTAAGCGTCTGTCTTCAGCTCAGGGCATGATCCCCGGGTCCTCGGATTGAGTCCCACATTGGGCTCCTTGCTCAGCAGGGAGCCTGCTTCTCTCTCTGTCTGCTGCTCCCCCAACTTGTGCTCTCTCTCTGTCAAATAAAGAGATCAAATCTTTAAAAAAAAGGAACAACCAAGACAGTGCAGTTTGATATGGAAGCAACCTAAGTGTCCAGCAATGGATGAGAGGATAAAGAAAAAGTGGTATGTACATACAGTTACTCAGCCATAAAAAAGAATGAAATCTTGCATTTGCAACATGGATGGACCTCGTGGGCATTATGCTAAGGAAAATAAGTCAGACAGAGAAAGGCAGATATCATATGATCTCACTTATGTGTAGAATCTAAAAAAAGCAAAACCAACCAAGCGGATAGGTACAGAGAATAGGCTAGGGATTGCCCGCTGGGGCAAGGGGTGTGTGTGGGATGGTGAAATGAGCGAAGAGAGTCAAAAGATACAAATTTCCAGTTATAAATAAGTCCTGGGGATGTAATGTACGTCATGACCACCCTCGTTATTAATTCTGTTTTGCATATTTGGAAGTTGCTCAGAGAGTAGATCTTTTTTTTTTTTTAAGATTTTATTTATTTATTTGACAGACAGAGATCACAAGTGGGCAGAGAGGCAGGCAGAGAGAGAGAGGGGGAAGCAGGCTCCCTGCTGAGCAGAGAGCCTGATGCGGGGCTCAATCCCAGGACCCTGAGATCGTGACCTGAGCTGAAGGCAGAGGCTTAACCCACTGAGCCACCCAGGCGCCCCCAGAGAGTAGCTCTTAAAAGTTCGCATCACAAGCAAAAAATTCTATAACTATGTATGGTGACAAATGTTAATTAGACATATTGTGGCGATCGTTTCACAGCATATTATTTATTATATATCAAATCATTGTGTCGTACACCGGGAAATAATAGAATTTATATATCAATAAAAAGACAGTGCAGGGGATGCTTGGGTGACTCAGTCGGTTAAGCTGGTGCCTTTGGCTCAGATCACGATCCCAGAATCCTGGGATCGAGCCCCGCATCGGGCTCCTTGCTCAGCGGGAAGTCTGCTTCTCTCTCTGCCTCTGCCTGCCACTCTGCCTGTTTGTGCTCTCTGTCTCTCTCTCTGATAAATAGATAAATAAGCAAACAAACAAATAAATAAATCTTTTTAAAAAAAAGACAATGCAGTTTTTCACTGAGCACAAATTTTTCCCTCCAGTCTTATTCTTCTTACTGTAAACAAAACAAAGCACATGTGATGACACTTTTGAGAAGTGGACAGTATGTAGTAATTGTTTCCCCTTTTTCCTTACCAAAACAACTCTCTTACCTTATGTCTGATTAAAAATCACCAATTCCAGGAAGAGTTCCCTGTTTAGACTTAGCTGGCTGGCTCCCCTGTAATTACCGTTATCATCAGGAAGCATTTTTTGTGTTTGCTGTTGTTATGTCTGACACTGATTGTCAGAACAAATAATTTTTTTGTAAAGATTTTATTTTTTTATTTGACAGAGATCACAAGTAAGCAGAGAGGCAGGCAGAGAGAGGGGGAAGCAGGCTCCCTGCTGAGCAGAGAGCCCGATGCAGGGCTCGATCCCAGGACCCTGGGATCATGACCTGAGCCGAAGGCAGAGGCTTTAACCCACTGAGCCACCCAGGCGCCCCAGAACAAATAATTTTAACTCTGAAAGGTAGAACTTGAATAACTGCCAGTACAGTACAATATGATATGACATATAATAATATATAATATCACATTATAGGATCACTAGTAAATTAGGGTAACTCATAAAAGTGAAGAAAAATTAAGCAAATGCTTTTAATCAATTGCAAGATGCCAAATAACCTGCCTATTTAAAAAACCCAAATAAACCAATTTTAAAAGCTGAACTTACAGAATTGATGGATGATTTTGGTATAGTATAGACCCAGTATACAGTGTCTCTTTTGTTTGTTTTTAACATTTTTCAAATATATATGTATATGTGTATATATATATATATATACACACATATATATATATATAATTTTAAAATTATTTTTCACTTTTAAAAAAAGATTTTATTTATTTATTTGAGAGAGCATGAGCAGGGGGAATGGCAGAGGCAGAGGGAGAAGCAGGCTCCCTACAGAGCAGAGAGCCTGATATGGGCTCCATCGCAGGACCCTGGGATCATGACCTAAACTAAGGCAGATGCTTAACTGACTGAGCCACCCTGGAGCCCCTATTTTTTTTCTCTTATAAATAGTGGAGTTTGTCTTTCTTTCTTCCTTCCTTCCCTCCTTCCTTCCTTCCTTTCTCCCTCCCTCCCTTCCTTCCTTTTTTTTTTTAAATTTTATTTTATTGATTTATTTGACACAGAGAGAGCACAAGCAGGGGGAGCAGCAGACAGAGGCAGAGGAGAAACAGGCTCCCCGCTGAGCAAGGATCCGGATGCAGGACTTAATCCCAGGACCCTGGGATCATGACCTGAGCTGAAGGAGGCTGCTTAACCGACTCAGCCACCCAGGCTCCCCGATAGCAAGTTTCTTAAAAGTGGTTATTGTGTCTGGTTCATCTTTGTATCTCAAGCAACCTACTACAATGTCTGCCACATTGTTGGTGCCTAATGACTAACCCTCCGCTTCTTAATTTCTTGAGGGCAGGGATGGTACCTGCCATCTGTCTTTCTGGCGAGCACAGTGGATATTGGCTTATGTGCCTCTGCTAAGGGCTCAGTTAGTTTATCTTGAACTTCATTCTTCTCTTTTCCTTGGAGCTCAAGGGTGTTTGGTAAGTAGTGTAGTGGTTTATGCAGAAAGCTTACAGCATTGTGGAAAGAGCAGTGGATCGAACAAGGGGCAGGGAGGTCTGGCACTACCAGGGAATAGTGTGTGATCTTAAAGCAAAATATTTCTCTTGCTGATCTTCCCTTTTTTATTTCCTCTACACCTCAGTTTACTCTTCTGTGCATTGGGGATGACAGCCTCTACCTTGTTTTTTTTTTAAACTTGGGGCATTGTAATTATAAACAGGATTTATTCTATATGTTGAATTCAATAGAAGCAATTAAAGGAGCTGGAAAAATATTGGCTTCTATTTAATTTTTGGTCTGATAAATTTTAAGCGACAAGTATGTATGCTGGTTGTATATGTTATTATGAATACATATACAGTAGGCTTATCTTCCAGTTGCTTTAGGAGTTGCAGACACACTTCCTTTGTAGTCATTATTTCAGACAGATCATGCCAATAATCAGCATTAGGCCTGTCTGGAGGCCTTTTTGAAGATGTCTGTCTTTATGTGATTATGCACATGGAAAACCCATAGTAAATGTAGTGGGCCAAGTCTTCGTAAAGAAAGCAGATAGTCAATGAGCTGCCCTCTGTAGGGACTCAGTTTGCTTGAAAGGTAAGGTTAGCCAGGCCAGGTGTCTGTGAGCACAGTGACATCAGACCAAAACCTGGGGGTCCTCCTGGATTCCTCCTTACTCTTACCTTCACGTCCAATCTACTGGCAATTCCCACCAACTCCTCCTCAAAACACACGAGAATCTGAGAGTTCTGTCCTCCTCCAGTGCCCTATCCTCAGCCACTGTCGTTATCCCTCACCTGGGCTAGTGCATTGCCTCCCAGCTATCTGCCTGCTTCAATCTTTACCCATGGACTCCATTCTCCTTCCAGTGACCAGAATGATCTTTTAGAGTCATAAATCAGGTTGTATCATCTCCCTGCTGCAAGTCCTCCATTAGCATTTGGATAAAATCCACACTTCTTACCCTAGTCCACATAGCCTCTGACCAAGCCCCAGTCACCTCTCCCACCCCATCCATGGCCATTCTCCTTTCTGCCAACTCTCCTCCGGCCACAAGAGCCTCTTTCTCTGCCTCACACACTCCAAGCTCATTCCTTTGCTCCGGACCTTTGCGCCAGCTCTTTTGTTTGCCTGCATTGTACTTCCTCTTAATTTTGGCATGGGAAACTCTGTGTTGGCCTTCAGTTCCTATTTGAACTGCTACCTCTTCATAGAGGTACTTAATTCTCCACATAGCATTTTCTGCTATCTGATATTTTGATCTTTTTTTTTTTTTTAATTTATTTATTTGTCAGAGAGAGGGAGAGAGAGCGAGCACAGGCAGACAGAGTGGCAGGCAGAGGCAGAGGGAGAAGCAGGCTCCCTGCCGAGCAAGGAGCCCGATGTGGGACTCGATCCCAGGACGCTGGGATCACGACCTGAGCCGAAGGCAGCGGCTTAACCAACTGAGCCACCCAGGCGTCCCATGATATTTTGATCTTTAAAAAAAAAGGTGTCTAGGGGTGCCTAAGTGGCTCAATCATTAAGCATCTGCCTTTGGCTCAGGTCATGATCCCAGAGTGCTGAGATCGAGCCCCGCATCGGGCTCCCTGCTCAGCAGGAAGCCTGCTTCTCCCTCTCATACTCCCTCTGCTTGTGTCCTTTCTCTCTGTGTCTCTCTGTGTCAAATAAATAAATAAAATATTTTTTAAAAAATGTGTCTAGTCTCATTTCCCCCCTGCTAAAATGTTAGCCCTTCCGAACAAGAATCTGTTTCTCTTATTTGCTGAATCATAGTGGTTATAAAAGAGCTTGGCTCAGTGAGCACTCAATAATAAATATTTGTCAGATGCATGAAAGGCACTCAAATAATTCTTTTTTTTTTAAATTTTTTATTAACATATAATGTATTATTAGCCCCAGGGGTATAGGTCTGTGAATCTCTAGGTTTACACACTTCACAGCACTCACCATAGCACATACCCTCCCCAATGTCCATAACCCAACCACCCTCTCCCCCGGCAACCCTCAGTTTGTTTTGTGAGATTAAGAGTCTCTTACGGTTTGTCTCCCGATCCCATCTTGTTTCATTTATTCTTTTCCTACCCCTCAAACCCCCCATTTGCATCTCCACTTCCTCATATCAGGGAGATCATATGATAGTTGTCTTTCTCCGATTGACTTATTTCGCTAAGCATAATACCCTCTAGTTCCATCCACGTCATCGCAAATGGCAAGATCTCATTTCTTTTGATGGCTGCATAGTATTCCACTGTACCACATCTTCTTTTCCATTCGTCTGTTAATGGACATCTGGGTTCTTTCCATAGTTTCGCTATTGTGGACAATGCTGCTATAAACATTCGGGTGCGCTTGCCCCTTCAGATCAGTACATTTGTATCTTTAAGGTAAGTACCCAGTAATGCAATCGCTGGGTCATAGGGTAGCTCTATTTTCAACTTTTTGAGGAATCTCCATGCTGTTTTCTAGAGTGGTTGCACCAGCTTGCATTCCCACCAATAGTGTAGGAGGGTTCCCCTTTCTCTGCATCCTCGCCAGCATCTGTCTTTTCCTGACTTGTTAATTTTAGCCATTCTGACTGGTGTGAGGTGGTATCTCACTGTGGTTTTGATTTGTATTTCCCTGATGCCGAGGGATGTGGAGCACTTTTTCATGTGTCTGTTCGCCATCTGGATGTCTTCTTTGCAGAAATGTCTGTTCATGTCCTCTGCCCATTTCTTGATTGGATTATTTGTTCTTTGGGTGTTGAGTTTGCTAAGCTCTTTACAGATTTTGGATATTAGCCCTTTATCTGATATGTCGTTTGCAAATATCTTCTCCCATTCTGTCAGTTGTCTTTCACTCAAGTAATTCTTGTTCGGTTGGTTTGTCTTCCTCTATCTGCGGGCAAACTTACAAATGAGCTGCAGGGATACAACACATGGTTTCGAACCTTGATGAGCTGGCTGGAACGTGGTGAGATGAGGAGGTGAGGTAACAGACCAAAGACTGACAGACTATGGAGATGCAAAGGGACCAGGAAACTAGGCTCTTACCTTCTTGAAAATGCTGACTGACAAAGCTTGTGACTTGGGCTGCCAGCCCAGACTTAATCACTACTTGGCAGAGTGGGGAGACTCTGCCTTACTGTGCAGTAGTTCAGGTTGTTACTGCTCCCTCAAACATTGCTTGAGGGACGCCTGGGTGGCTCAGTTGGTTAAGCAGCTGCCTTCGGCTCAGGTCATGATCCCAGCGTCCTGGGATCGAGTCCCACATCGGGCTCCTTGCTCGGCAGGGAGCCTGCTTCTCCCTCTGCCTCTGCCTGCCACTTTGACTGCCTGTGCTCACTCTCTCTCTCTCCCTCTCTCTCTGACAAATAATTAAATTAAAAAAACAAAACAAGGATTGCGGTCAAGATGGCGGAGCAGTAGCAGCTGAGACGACATCAGGTAGCAGGAGATCAGCTAGAGAGCTTATCAAACCATTGCGAACACCTACAAATCCAACGGGAGATCAAAGAGAGGAAGAACAGCAATTCTGGAAACAGGAAATCGACCACTTTCTGGAAGGTAGGACCGGCGGAGAAGTGAATTGAAAGCGACGGGAGGATAGACCGCGGGGGAGGGGCCGGCTCGCGGCAAGCGGCGGAGCCACGGAGCACTAAATCGGGACTTTTAAAAGTCTGCTCCACGGAGGGACATCGCTCCAGAGGCTAAACCGGGGTGAAGCCCACGCGGGGTCAGCGTGGCCCCAGGTCCCGCAGGGTCACAGAAGGAGCGGGGGGTGTCTGAGTGTCGCAGAGCTAACAGGTATCGGAGCGGGAAGCCGGCCACAGAGACAGAGCCGAGGAGTGAGCTCTCAGCTCGGGGTTACCTTGAACCGGTCGCAGGCTGGGTGAGCTCGGAGCGCGGCCAGAGGCGAGGGAGACGGGAGTGGGCTGGGGCTTTTCTCTGAGGAGTGGAGCCCCGAATCTCAGCTCTTCCGGGCCGGAGACTGGGAGGCCGCCATTTTCATTCCCGTCCTCCGGACTCTACGGAAAGCGCTCAGGGAACAAAAGCTCCCGAAAGCGAAACCGAGCGGATTACTCAGCCCGGCCCCGGGTAAGGGCGGTGCAGCTCTGCCTCGGGCAAAGGCACTTGACAATCACTACAACATTTACCACGCTAATGGACATCAGAAGAAAGCTGGGGTGGCAATCCTTATATCAGATCAATTAGATTTTAAGCCAAGGACTATAATAAGAGATGAGGAAGGACACTATATTATACTCAAAGGGTCCCTCCAACAAGAAGATCTAACAATTTTAAATATCTATGCCCCTAACATGGGAGCAGCCAACTATATAAACCAATTAATAACAAAATCAAAGAAACATATCAACAACAATACAATAATAGTAGGAGACTTTAACACGCCCCTTACTGAAATG
>PISX010014403.1:0-53150 GCA_004024625.1 Mellivora capensis
TTTATATTTTTTTTTTTTTTTTTTTTTTTTTTTTTTTTTTTTTTTTTTTTTTTTTTTTTTTTTTTTGGCCTTCAGCCCTTCTACCTGGAATTACTTTCTTTGACTGAAGTATATACTTGAGAAATTTCTATGGTAAGATGTATTGGTTATAAACTTTCTCCATTTTTGTTTTGGTAGTAATAGTTTTATTTTCCATTCATTTTTGAAGGTTAGGGACTCTAAATATCAGATTCTGAATGGGAAGTTAGTTTTTCATAGCACATTATACACAATATTACACTTTCTTCTGGCTTCCATGTTAGCTTTTATTCCAAAGTGGTTCCACTTAGGTTTTGTCTTTCCCACTGTCTTCTCACTACACAACACTTTTCTTTTACTGTAATGTTCCTAATATGAGTTTCTTTTTATTTATAAGTGAATTGTCCTTAGGGTTCTTGGATCTGTTTCGTGGATTTCAACAATTCTATAAATTTTGAGGCATTTCCTCATCAAATGGAATGTTTTTTCTAATTTTAATAACTCCGTTATTGCCTTCTAGAATTTTGAGTAAACATGCTATAAACCCTTTTAATCTACTTGGCAGGTCTCTTAACCTTTAATATATATATATTTTTTTACCTTTTAAGGTACATTCTGGATAAGTCCTTTAGATCTATTATTTCTATTTTTCGCTGGTTTAACCTGTTAACCTATTTTAAAATTTTGTTTTCTATTTTTAATTCTAGAATACTTATTAATCTTTATGCATTGAGTAAATTCTATAAAAAATATTTTTGGCTAAATTATGGTTTTGGCTTTTCATGAATGAAAACAATATTGTCGCTTTTGTTTTGGCAGATATACAAGTACTATTTTAATATGCTAGAAAGCCTACTTCAAATTCCTGTCAGTTCCACTACTATGATTAACTAGAACAGGCAAATATGATCCTTAGGATGCCTTTTCCCTCTGAGTTTGAATCTAAAATGGCCAAGGACATTCTTCTTTTCCTCAGCCTCTCAAACCCTTTGCCCATGTGATTTTCAATTTACGCACAGAAGTCACTGATATGCATTAGAACTACAACAAAGAGTAGAATTCTTATTCCCATGCCATGAGGTTACCTGACTTGTCCAAATGAACCATCATTTAGCCTATCAAGTAAGCTACAAGCTACTTGATAGGCTATATAATGTGAATCAGATAATATTCAAAAGAAATATTAAATTTCAGATAAAATACATCTTTCTGTTCTTCTCTAAGGGAGAAATTGAAGTCACAAATACATACAAAATGATCTTTCTTACATAATTATCCTTCAGTTCCCTATAGTCTCATATCAAGTAGATTGATGTGCCCCATTTAGGGATCCCCGCATCAAGCAAGAATAGTAGAGTTCTACCCAGTTCACACACTGTGCTCAGCAATTGGTTAGAAGTAGCCTAGGGGAAGGATTTCTTCATATAAACACACAATATATTGAATGTGTTAAAGCTAGAGAACGTCAGTTAGTTTTGTTCCCTGTGTCAGGGTCTCTTGTGTGGTATTTGAGAGATGAGTTTCCATCGTTGTTTTGTAGGTCACAGAAGGTATTTCTAGAGATTTGATATCTGAATGGTGTATAGAATGAAAAGAAGGGATTAGTAACTGACTGATCTAAACTAGCCATTTTCTCTTTTCAGTGTATCAAAAGAACTCAACTATGAACACTCAATGTCAAAGTCTTTATATTATTATTTCCTCTTTAAAGGCCAAAATATTGAATTATGTAGTATATCCTTTTCAACATGTATTTCCTCACAATTAATCACCTTTGCAGGGTGTTATCTTTATTCTGAACTCCAGTAACACCATCAACTGTGCAATATCAGAAAGCAGCATCTGCATAATGTAGTATATGATAGAACTAGTGGATCCTGTGGTTATATGCTCACCATCTCACCTCTTTTGACACAAAGTACGTCCAATGGATTAAGGTAATGCTATGCAAGATCCTATAGGTCAGACACAACCTTTTGGTTTTGTTGCCCCAAAAGGAAATGATGTTTACCTTGCATTTACAATTGAGGTGCTGTCACCTGACTTCTATTCAGAAGTTAGATTACCCTGAGTTTTTAATAAGAGCCCAGTTCTACAATAGTATCTCCTGCTTTTAGCATCATTCAATAGAAAACGTCCACTTCTGAGATCCTGTATGATGTGAGCATTCTACTCCACTAGGTCATCACTGGAGCTATTATAAGACTTATCTGGGAACAAACAAGACAGGTAGTTTCTTAGGTCTTACATTTTAGTATACCTACCTTTTCAAGACTTTGTTCCATTTCTCCACTCTGTCTCCACTCTTCTGCAAATTTTTGTTTAATGTGGGCCATTGCTATTTTCCCAATTTCCAGGGACAATTCCAACAGTGTATCAGAATGGTACTAAAAACCCTTTCTAGGGCATTAAACCCCAAGTCACAAGAGAGTGCTCAAATATTGATGAAAACCATTATCCAGTTAAAGTACACCCACATACACATACACATACACACACCGTCATTCAGCACTTTTTAAAATATTCACCCACCCCCAGTTAGGACATGTGGGGACTTGACCACAGTTATTGGTCTGATGGCAAGGAGAGGAGGTAGGCAGATCTTAAGGGGAAAAAGAATTATCCTGTCAATAAATTACATGAGGTAAGACCTCTTCATGATCTTTAAGCAAAGGATTGCCATTTCCTTTTAACAAGGGGCACCGAAGCATTCAGGGATCCTAGTGCATCTGCCCTTATATTTCATGTCACCTTTCCTTTTACGGTGTTGACTCTAGCATAGGGGATGCTTAGGCTGCAAATTCAGTCTTCTCTGAATTTCTACCACTTATACAATTACACCCTATGCCTGATAGCCAGCCTCCTTCATCTGTGGCTGCAGGAGAAAGGAGTTTCCTTAAAAACTGTCAAGGAGGCATTTTGACTTTCACAAATTGCTTTAAGTCATTGATTAATAGATCTGAGACTATCACTTTCTCAAATTAATTAATCATTTAAACAGCCATCCAATTCAACTATTCTTATAATTCCTACCTCTTCCATAGTGCTCAGGCACCTGGGATGTTGCATTGCTAGTGCATTTTTTTTTTTTTTTTTTTTTTTAGTACATCCTATTCCAGTCCATCTATTCCAGTTCAGGCCTTAGCAATTACACTGCTAGAGCATTCCAAGCATTCCACTTACAACTAGTGTTGAGATCCTTATTGGCATCCAGAATCTCATTTTTTGGAGCTACTTTCTAGAATGACTCCTCATATGCACTATCTTGCATCAAGTTTCCTAGAAACAGAGTCCAAGATGGAAATTTTTTTTTCAAGTGCTTATTAGGGAAAATCTCTCAGGAGAAGAGAAAAAAGTGATGCAAGAAAGGTCAAAAGACACATTTTAAACATGATGTCATCTCAGCTGGAGATTAGTTCCAGTCTAATTCCATGTGGGATCTGTGGAACATAAATTTCACCAAAAAGTCAATGCTTCCTTGTAACAAGTTACTTTGAACTCTTATACCAGTTAGTCAGTCACTGGCCAAGATCTGCCCTCAAAAGAGGTGAGGGGCGGGGAGAAGAATCCTTGCTGAGGTGTTTGCATGTTTGGCCAAGAGCAATTTTCTGGGAAAGGCGGGGGCAGATATGAGTTGTCTGTTAAGCACAAGCCTCACATTAGCTGGGATACAGGTACACCAGCTGTTTAAGGGGATCTGGAGGGACACATTCAGCATCAAGCATGTGAAAGTGATCGAGTCACCAAATTGTAAGATCATTTTTGTGAGGAATACTCAAGTCCATAACACAATTAACAATAGTGCACCTTTTTTTAATGGTAGATGAATTATAGTTTAGGGAGAAAAAAGAAAAGGAGAGGGTAGATATCTCAACTATAGAATTATAGATAAAGCTGAGTTGAGGTTATGGAGTGGAACGGTATGGTGACTTTAAGAGAGTATGCATCAGGATAACAGTTCCACTTTTATTCTCAAGACCTTATTGGTGAGTTACAAATTCCCCCTAAAAAACAAATGCATGTTATGAGACATCAGAGATATATGTGCTCAAGCCAAAATTGTGTATTTTATATGACTATTTATTAAAATGACTCTTCTATAGAAATCTATTAAAATGATAAATATCCATTACTACTCACTTGCCTTGAGGAATTTAAGTAATGAAGTGGGATAACAACAGAATGGTCTTAAACACAGAGATGGTCTTGGACCGACTAGTTAGGTCAAAAGCCCAAAAAGTCACAAATTTGTCATCATCTCCAGTACTATGTACATGGCCTGCAGCTACACAATAGGCAGGAACTAATAAAAAAAAAATGTTGCTAGTGGAAATCTCAAACACCAACTACATTGTGGAAGGGCTGCTACATGATTTGTTGCAGATAAAAGAGAAATGACTTCCTTGAACCAATTCATTTTGATCAAATCAGTGATCTGTAGAATTATTCAGTGATATATTCTACTATCAATCTATTCATTATTCAATGAAATACATTATTTTGCCAGTCATATTCAGGAAAAAAAAACACATTTCTTAAGACAAAATTCTTGGGAAAACACATTTCTTGAGATTTTAGAATATCTGAGACTATCCTATTTCCTAAATTTTATGAACCCTAATTTATTTCTCAACAATTGGTCTACTACATAAAGGATTTAAGCCTTGTTTAATTATTGACCTTTTTGAAGGAAAGTCATATCTATAAGATACATGGGGAAGGGTTAAAAACATAAAATTTAGGTGGTAGCTGTATGGAGTCCCCCCCTTTTTTTCCTTTTTAAAAAGATTTTCCCATGGTTCTACATAGATGTTGATGGAAGACAAAACAGAAGGACTTGATCAGGCTAAGTTCAATGATAACCAAAAAAGGCAAAGAGAAAAAAACTAATTGTTAATAATAAACATTCACTTCAAATATGTATCTGGAATGATAAAAAAGAGATCAAGGGACGCCTGGGTGGCTCAGTTGGTTGAGCAGCTGCCTTCGGCTCAGGTCATGATCCCAGCGTCCTGGGGTCGAGTCCCACATCTCCCACATCGGGCTCCTTGCTCGGCAGGGAGCCTGCTTCTCCCTCTGCCTCTGCCTGCCACTCTGCCTGTGCTCGCTCTCTCTCTCTCCCCCTCTCTCTCTGACAAATAAATAAATTAAAAAAAAAAGGGATCAAAATGTCAAAAGGAAAATCAATAACTATAGTGTCCACTTGATCAAAGAGTATAAAAATCCTGAACTCCCAATAGGTAACAAACACAGTGGCTTAAGTAACATTCTATACATTGACAAGATTATTATTACAAGAATAACAACAAAAGTAAAATAGGCTTTAAGCTAGGCTATTTAGAAGTGCCAAGTTATCACGTCCTTCTATGGTGCACAGAGAACTGCAGAGCATCACTTTCGTGATATTTCTGCCAAAACCACATAACCTGAATCTAATCATAAATACACATAAAACAAAGCCAAATCAAGAGACATTTTACAAAATAACTGGTCTATAATTTTCAAAGATGCCAAGGTTCTGAAAAATAAAGAAAATCTGAGAAAACTAGAAATAGAACAACTAAATGCAATGTGTTGTACTAGATTTGAGCCTGGACTAGAAATTAAAAACATTTTGCAAGAAAGAACACTGAATAGATGTGTTTTGACATCTGAATGTCTCAATGATTAGGTAATATTGTCTCAGTATTAATTTTCTGATTTCTATCACTGTAGCATGGTTATATAATTTTTTTGGAATGCAAACTGAATTATTTAGGGGAATAAAAGTACTACACCAAACAGCTGATCAAATAGTAGTACATGTGTATACATAGAAATGATTAAAAAATGTGGTGAAATGTTAACATTGGAAAATCTTCATATAGTTTTTATATGAGCTTTTTTTTGTATTTCTCTTGCAAACTTTCTGTAAGTATGAAATGATCTCAAAACAAAAGGTCTAAAAATGGCAATTGATATCAGAAATAGAAGAAATTATAATAAGTAGAATAGAACTTACTTTAAATGCAAAAGGAATTAATTTTGGCTTAAATACTATAATTGTGTAATACTCTTAATATAATAATTTTTTGGAAATTTTTTTTGTTTTTTGCAACTTTTAATTGTGTAAATCCTTTGATACCAGTACATATAATAACATAGAAATATAAAAGATACATTTTAAAAAACTGAATAAAGTTTTAAAAATAAAACAGAAAGAAAACTTGCTTTGAAACACTAATATACTCACATATCAAATAATAGTTTTACTATATCATTTCTTTCCTAGTGGATAGGATTTGAAGCTGATATTTCAAATGCATGATACATAAACAGCACTGCAGGTGCAATCATGTTTGTTGGGGTTAAAATTTCTCTGTACTTTCCCATAATTAACTAGTAGTAATTTAATATGATTGGGAAATTTAGTCCTCATTTTAAACTAACACCAGTTAAAATAATTATATTGTACAGATAAATTCACTTTTGGTTTTGATATGATGAATTACCCATTTCATTTTCATTTCTATTCTTGAAATGTTTGAGTCATGTCACTTTGTACAGTACAGATGTTTCTTCTTAGTTTCAGTTCAGTGGTGAATGAAGTGATTTAAGCAGTCCATCAAACATTGTGTTTCTGTCACACAGAGAAATTGCTATACAGCAAATAAATGAATTTCAGTTTTAAACCTTTAATATTTACAAACCATCAAAACTTCCAAATCAGTGTAGGAAATCATATTATTCTTTTCTCTTTAACATTCCAACTCCTAACATTTCATAAAGCATAGAAATATAATTCATACTTTTTTATTCCACTCCATTCCAGTCATGATTATGATGTATGCTACCAATTTGTATTACTAATATTATACCCTAAGGCTACAGAAGGCCAATATTACTTAAAATAAGCTAAATACAGTAATTTTAAAAGGTTACAGTTATCACTGCCTTAAGGAGTACCAGATAAGTAAAATATACCATGAACTGTAATTCAAAAAAACATCTTACATGGGTGCCTGGGTGGCTCAGTTGGTTAAGTCTCTGACTATTGATTTTTACTCAGGTCATGATCTTGGGGTCATGAGATTGAACCCCCCATTGGGGGGCTGCTTGAGATTCTCTCTCTGCCATTTCCTCTGCCCCTCCCCCAACTTGCACACCTATGACTGTGCATGTGTACTCTCTCAATCTCCCTCTCAATAATTTTTTTAAAAGCGCCTTACTGGGGCGCCTGGGTGGCTCAGTGGGTTAAAGCCTCTGCCTTCAGCTCAGGTCATGATCCCGGGGTCCTGGGATCAAGCCCCACATCGGGCTCTCTGCTCAGCAGGGAGCCTGCTTCTCCCCCTCTCTCTCTCTGCCTGCCTCTCTGCCTACTTGTGATCTCTGTCTGTCATATAAATAAATAAAAATCTTTAAAAAAATTTTTTTTAAAAAGCACCTTACAAATATCATTTAAAATAGCTGCAGTTTTAAAAACCTATCAGTTATTTCTCATACATGATGAATAATTTCAGATAGAAAATAACCCTGTTAACTTAGAAGTTTTTTGAAGAGCTATTTCTGGAAGTTGTTCTGTCAAAGGATAAAGTTCTTGTAGTTTATAATGTAATTACACTGCATAGTATTTTTTTTCGGTGTAGTTTCCAATAAGTGTGTTATAAAACTACTAAAATAGGGGCGCCTGGGTGGCTCAGTGGGTTAAGCTGCTGCCTTCGGCTCAGGTCATGATCTTAGGGTCCTGGGATCGAGCCCCGCATCAGACTCTCTGCTCAGCGGGGAGCCTGCTTCCCTTCCTCTCTCTCTGCCTGTATCTGCCTACTTGTGATCTCTCTCCGTCAAATAAATAAATAAGATCTTTAAAAAAAAATAAAACTACTAAAATAATTCCTGTACAGCACTAATTACTCTAAAAGTCTCTCAACATTGTTTATGTCTGGTTATATATATATATTTTTTTTATCAATTTGACTTTATTTTTTCCATTTCCATAGTAAATGTTCACAATGTGATAATGTTAAGGTATTATACGTGCTAATATTGTAAACTGACTAAAGGTGAGATTAATTATTTAAGGATTAACTATTTAATAGTTACTATTTAAGAGTCATTAAATGAAAAATCAAGCACCTTGAAGTGCAAGGCACATAAAAAATCTAAGATTCTCACTATTCTCAGCGTGGTCTGGTGCAAATATCCCTGAGAAGTCCTAAATCTACTATAAACTAATTATAGAAGTGAGAAATTTCAACGTTAGGATTTCTGCATCTTGATTTTTATTTATTTGTTATTTAAGATTTTATTTGAGAGAAAGAGAGAGAGCAAGCACAAGTAGGGGGAGGAGCAGAAGGAGAGAGGGAAGCAGACTCTCTGCTGAGTGGGGAGCCCAATGGGATGCAGGGCTCAATCCCAGGGCCCCAGGACCCTGAGACCATGACTTGATCTGAAGTCAGATGCAACCGATTGAGCCCCCCAGGTGCTCCTTTGCATCTTGATCTTTAAAATAAAGTTCTCTGGCTAGATGAAGTACAAAATTTCCTTACATATAAATCCTCGATTTTTTTTTCTTCATGAAAACAAAGAAATTTGATTGGTATCTTGTTGAAGAGTAATTATCATTTTTGTTAAATTAATATTTAGTTTAAAATATGTTTCTGGATTAATATATCTTTATATAATTACAGTCTATTTATAAGAACCCAAAGTAACAATACCCTTAATTTTGAAAACCAAATTTCCCATGAAGTTGTATTCAGAATAGCAAAACTTTAAATCACAAAGGAAAACAAAACGTAATTACTTTGTGTTAGCTGTTATAATCTCCCTTAGTATATTCTGACTAAATTTATTTGAGGAAGAGTTATGCTATACTTGTACATGATAGCCATTTTTCCAAGCGATTTACTACTCCCACAAGATAATATGGTGATAAAGCAAGAGCTACAGTATATCAGAAAGACCAATAGAGTTTGAATAGAAAGTGGAGAATCTAAGTGTAGAATTTAACAATCATATCAAATAACATGTATAATATTCCTGGAATCAAGTCCCAGTTCCTCATCCAAAAAAAGTGAATAACTGATATTTCAACTATTACTTTTAGTGAGGATTCAATCAGCAAATATTGAATAAATAAATTTTAAATAATAAATCACAATAGAAATTTAAAAGATGTTTTTTTCTTGAAGAAACTTTATTTATTCAGATTCTAAATAACATTTGCTTTCTAAAAATACAGCTATTTGCCCATTTAAAGCATGTATTTCTGAAAATATTTGTTATAAATAGTGCCCAAAGTTCTGTTATCACTTTTTTTTTTGCATTTTGCTATTACTTGCCATCACCTGCTTTACAACAATAGATGTTAAAACTTTAAGTTGGTTGGATTTTATTTCCATTTAAAGTATTGTCCTAGCAACTATTTACTTTATAAATTAATTAGAGTATTAGAGATATGTATCTTACGATGATGATCTTTGATTAAATAAAAGTCCATTAATTCCTTTTACAGATCAGTGAAAATTAGGGAAATTCTGTTTTTCTCCAAAGTTTTATTTGAATAAAGGCAGGTGTTTCAATAGGCAAAACTGTTTCCAGGGAGGGCCAGTCATGATCCTCAGGTGTCATATATTAGTCTGACCTCAATTGTTTCTTCTGGCCTTTAGTTTTTCATTTCATGTGAGTCACTTTGTTAAAGGTCTTTGATTTCTTCCATGAGGTCTCTTTGGATCCAATGGTTCTCTATGTTATGTTTGGTTTACATTATGCTTATGTTATGTTGTCTTATACACAAGGAAACATTCTATAGTTTCTATTCTATGCGATGGTTCACAGAACTCTACAACGCAAAGATCATGACCTCGTATTAGTCAACCATGGGTGTAAAGGAATCATCCTTTGATTCACTCCAGAGATGCATCCCAGAAATCCTGTGCACCTACTCAAGTTCCTATACTAATACTACATAGCCATTTCTTACTGCAATCTTGCAGCTTTGTAAACATACACAGAAGTCCTTCTGCTTTTGAGTCCTTCAAAACTCTCTGGAGATTAGGTCATTGCTTCCTCTTAGGATTTAACACCTTGAAATAGCAGACATAAGCCTCCTTTATGTGGAATAGACAATTTCTAACTGCACTTGCTTTCCTAATGAGTCCTTTTCTTCCTTCCTACCTATGCAGTCTATCTAGTGTCTGGAGTTCCCACATACATAAAGGCTTTACTCAGATAAGATATCATGTGGTTTAGTTCAGCTTCTCTAGATGCAAAGCCTGTGGTAACATTTGTTTTTTCATCTACTCAAGTGATTGTTTAAAGAAATGCACGGAGGACAGTGCGAGGGATAAAGCGGTAGCAGGGGAAAGGAGGAGAGTGCTAAGCAAACAAGCCTAGGACTCCCCTGAAGACTAGCTTTAGTCTAATACCACAAACAGGTTCTAGAACAAAAATTATACAACACAGTTTATCCTACCTTAAGGGCAAGTCATTTGCTGAGGTCCATGGTGAGAGCAAGGTAGCTTCCCTCTGTTGGATGAGGAGAGGCAAGGCTCCCAAGAAAGCAGTGCTGTTAGCAACCAACTATATAGCCACTGGGGAAGTGGATGTGCCAACCATTAAAGGGGCTGTGAGAATCCTCTGGAGCATAGCTAATTATTGTTATCCACCTCTTTACCTGAGTTCCCCCAAAGAAAGACCCTAAAGTAGAGAGTTAAGTGCAGAAAATGTATTTGGGAAGTGATCGCAGAAAACACTTATGACAGCTATCACAAAGAATGGTAGCAAAAGTAAGTACCCCCAGTAGTCCTTGAATTCCAGACAATCTTTTCACTGCCCTGATTATGCAGCAGTAATCTTAGCATATCAAGTAAATAATGTTCAATTAACTCTTCTAGGATAAGATATCCTTTCTTTGCATCCTGACCTATCAGCATGAGGAGCCCACAGTGAGAAGGGAGGTGTTATAATGTTTCACATACTGGAGACCTTGTGTTTTCTGGTGAAAGTATTCTACCTCTGGATACAAAGATCTCTAATTCCACAAAGTAAAAATTGCATAGATGAAATCCCAAATTCCTCAAATGGGATTAAGAAAATAATGAAGACAAGGAGTATTTCTAATTCTACTTTTTGATTCCCAAGATCTTGTATTTTAGTTACTGGAAACAAAGCAGTAGCATTTCCATTTCCACATCATATTCCATATCCATATCATATCACATTCAAATTTCCCATTTCCACATCATATATTCATCAAAGCAACACTTTTCTTGTGCCTTTAAAGGGACCATCTCAAAAATCCGTCAGGTTAGCAGCTGAGTAATATTAGGCAGAAAGAGTTGATCCCGTGATCATGGGACTTTCATTGTTTTGCCTTCATTGTAAAGTGATTCCCAGGCTCTGAGGCCATGTTATGTGTGATCCTGTGACCCCAAGTCCTCAGAGAATGGTATTTGCAAAGTGAATGTGAATAGTCAAGGCAAATTTATTTCCAGAGTATGTGAAAATCCCAGCAAATACAAATTTACTCGGCCCTCTTTCCAATATAACCAACTTGCCACATGTAACTGGTTGATTCTCTTGAGATAATAATATATGAAAAGTTAAGAGTTCAGGAAAATAACCTCAAGATGGGTCTGAGGATCACAGAATTCAGAGTAAAAGAATGTGGGCCAGAATTAGATGTATCACCTGGTCTCCACGTTCTAAGAGACCAATTGTACCATTGGTACAAAATCAGGCACAAAAATTTAGATCCCTGAATCTAAAAAGTCCTCAAAAGATCTGGATATCCCTTTCCTTAGTGTTTTGTTGCTCTGCTAAATAACTTCATGACCCTTTTGGCAAAGGTTGGGGAGGAAAAAAATATATATGTATATTTATACACACATGTATATACATACTTGTAGTCATATTGCTGGTTCTTTCTCAAGAGGGCCAGATCTCTTCTTCAACTAATGGCCTTTGAGATTGAGAGCAAACTCAGTATTTAAATAGAGTATGGGGGTAGTGATTTCTCCATATTCTCACTATTATATTTCAATTATGTAAAAATAAAAAGAATATATTAAATAGTGAATTTCAATTGTTTCAATAATATTTATAGAAGCTCTTTTTCTATAAAAATGTATTTCTTATTTCTCAATAGGTTATAATTGGATTTCCTAGAACTACAGAATATTTCCTCTTTTTTAAAGATTTTATTTTATTTATTTGAGAGAGAGTACAAGCATGCATGACAGGGGTGGGTGGGTAAGAGCAGAGGGGGAGAGTAAAGCAGATGGAAAGAATCTCAAGAAGACTTAGCACTGAGCATTGAGCCTGATGCAGGTTTAATCTCGGGACCCTGAGATCATGACCTAAGCCAAAACCAAGAGTCAGCCATTTACGGATTATGCCATGTAGGTGCCCTCAGAATAATACTTCTTTATTCAAACTTTAATTATGTAGTTTGGTAGTTGAATATTGACACATTATTATAATACAGAATGCATCGAGTTGTGGCTATGTTCAGATTTAATCAAGAATGGGTGTTGAATAAAGTACTTTTTCCTGATCAAGATAGTCATATGCTTTTCTACTTTATTTTTTAACATTTTTTAAATGTATTTTTTAACTTTTTATTTAAATTCCCATTAACACAGTGTAATATTAGTTCCAGGTGTATAATTTAGTGATTCAACACTTAGATACAACACCTCCTGCTCATCACAACAAGTGCACTCCATAACCCCATTACCTATTTAACTTATTCCCCAACCTCCTCCCTTCTGGTAACCATCAGTTTGTTCTCTATCGTTAGTCTGTTTCTTGGTTTGTCTCTCTCTTTTTACCCCCATGATCATTTGTTTTGTTTCTGAAATTCCACTTATACAGGCACATGGAAAAATGCTTAACGTCACCCATCATCAGGAAAATAACAATCAAAACTACAACGAGATATAACTTCACACCTGTCAGAATGGCTAAACTCAACACCACAGGAAACAAAAGGTGTTGGCAAGGATGTGGAAAAAGGGGAACCCTCCTGCACTGTTGTTGGAAATGCAAACTGGTGCAGCCACTATGGAAAACAGCATGGAGTTTCCTCAGAAATTTAAAAATAAAACTACCCTATCACTCAGCAATTGCACTATTAGGCATTTATCCAAAGAAAGCTTTTCTACTTTAAATTGAACTATTTATTTGCAATGTATTTGCTTTCAGATTGTTTCATTCTAGTGGGAGATTGTTTTGATTTATGTCATAAAAGCAGTGCCCAAAAGAATAAGCATAATCATATCAAAAGCAATTTGAAATTAATTAATTTTTATAAAGACTTAAAAAGTCATACACAATTTACAAAACCTCCCAAAGGTGTTTCAAAAATTATCTCCTTCAAAAAAGACAGAAGAACATGACAAAGAAAAATATTTGTAAGGCTATAAGCTTCCAATTATAAGATAAAAAAGTTCTGGTGATATACGACATGATGACTATAGTTAACGATGTTGTATTATATATTTGAAAGTTGCTGAGAGAGTAGATTTTAAAAGTTCTCACCGCACACAAAAATAATTGTAACTAGGGGTGCCTGAGTGGCTCAGTGGGGTAAAAGCTTCTGCCTTCAGCTTGAGTCATGATCTCAGGGTCCTGGGATGGAGCCCCACATCGGGCTCTCTGCTCAGCAGGAAGCCTGCTTCCTCCTCTCTCTCTGCCTGCCTCTCTGCCTACTTGTGATCTCTGTCTGTCAAATAAATAAATAAAATCTTTAAAAAAAAATAAAAAATAATTGTAACTAGGTAAGATGTTGGATGTGTTAACTCACATTCTGGTGGTAATCATTTAACAATGGATGCATATATCAAATTATTACATTGCATACCTTAAACTTATGCAAACTTACATGTCATTTATATCTCAGTAAAGCTGGGGAAAAAAGAAAACAAGATAGCCTGAAATTCTATGAAAGAATCACAAGTTTGTAAACAAGTGACTGGAAAATTTCCTTTTGTGAACAATTAATTTTGTTTTACATCCAGAGCAGTAGGATGCTGTTGGCTGGAGAATACAAGGCTGAGTGGATCTAACTTCCTCTCCCTCTTTCCCCCATTGACATTCACAGCATGGTTAGGGTAAGAACTGCATGTGGGGATGGCCAGCCATCAGGAAATGTGGAAGCTTCCTGCCTGGAGAAAGGGACAGAAGTTCCCCTTATGACTTGAACTCTCCTTTCTTCATTATAACAGACTTACTGAGCCCACTGACAAAAAGGAGAAAGAAAAAGAAAGAAAGAAGGGGAGGAAGGAAGGAAAGAAGAAACTTTTATTATTACTAGATGTATGTCAATCTTGGAGACTAATCATTTCATTTTAAATATAGTTGTTTTGTTTTTAAGTAACAAGATTATAAAACAATGACCAACATACCCAATGTTATTTATGTTATTTCTCACTGTGCTGTTAGTAGAGATGTTAAAAGAAGATAAGAAGACCTGACAGGTCCGGAAGCAGGCAGCATGGAGGCCCAGGTGGAGCCCATTCAGTCTCTGGCTCGCAGCAGGCTGATGACTGGCAACTCTAACGAGAAAACAAGGATATATTTCACAAAATGCTGGCAAGGACAAACAACCAGAACTGATCCTGGCAGCCTATCCCTAATTTGAAAATGGCATATGCTGATAGCCTTTGGCTAGCTCACACATGACAGATGTCTTTTAACCAGGTCAGACAAACAAAACAGGAAAGACACGATTTGATGAGCATTCTCAAACAGAAAGTCCATTTCATCAGCAGGCCATTTCCCTATCCTTTCTGTGGGATCTCCTCCTATTCTCCATTTGTGCATGTTGTTTTTGATTTTGTTATCATTTTAAGAAGCCTCTTTTCCATGATGAAGACACTTTTATTAACTTTTAAGGCCATTTATATAATTTTAAAGGTGGTTTTGATTTGATTTCTTCTTTTCCTATTCAATCTTCTTTCTTTCCATAATATTTTCTTGAGTCCCTTGTATGTAGGCATAGTGTTTGGAGATCACAGGTGACAATAAAATGGGATCTTTGTCTCTGCAAAGCTTAAAACCTACTATATCAGAAAGGAAGGCAGTCGATAGTTAAAATACAGTAAAATCTATTCTATGGTAAGATAGATACTATGAACATGTATCATAGGAACACCACCTGTAGACATTGGGAAGTTTTCCCAAAAAAGTGACTTCTTCAATGCCTGAACGTTAAATAAACATTAGCCAGATGGATATGGGAAAGAAGGGAGAATTCTAGGAAGAAAGAAAAACAAACACAAAACATGGGGTCATGAAAAATCACCTGTCCACATAGATTTTTCAGAAACAAAAAGAAATACAAAAAGTTCAGGCTAAAATATAAGGAGAGGTGAAATTTGGAACTCCTTATAAGTAATGTCAAAACAAATCTTTTTTAACTTGTTGGATGACGTGACTAGAATTTTAGTTTGAGAGACAGTATACAAACAATAAATGGTGGTATCTAACAGTATAGTGCTAGAGTTCTTGGTTTTAGTCATGTTGCTACACTGCCCTCAAACTTAGTGTACTCAACTGAAATATTAATGAAAGTCTTAATGGCACATGACTCACAGACATTGTTTTGAAGATTGCATTAGTAAATACATGTAGAGGACTTAAAATCGTGTTTTGTCAATGGTAAATGCTATATAAATGATGGTTGTTGTTATTTTTATTATTTTTTACAGTACCATTACTCTGGTTTTATTATGCAAAGTACAGCAAAGATGTATGAATGGGACTGCGAAAAATGTAAGAAGTTAGTACAATAGTCCAGCAATAAGTGATATAAAGCTAAATTAACACAGAGGCAGAGGGGAAGGATGGAAGTGTGTAGATCTGAGAGACATAGCTCAATAGAGGGAGCGATACTCAGTGGCTGACAGGATGTGAGGGTGAGGAAAGGGAATATGTTACAGATGATAAAGTTAACAGATGACATTTGAAGAAGATAATTAGTGTCTAAAAGTGACAATGTTGAACATCTATAATATACAGGAACTTCTGCTAACAAGCCAAAAAAGAACAAGAAAACCAATGGTGAAACTGACAAAATTAGGAACAGGCAGTTTAAAAATGTGACACACCACTCCATACTACTAAATTATCAAATTTCAGAAAGTTGGGGAAAAAAAACAACAGAAACATGGGAAAAAGAAAACTTTGTGCTCCATCATTCAGATTTAAAATAAGACTACTTGATCAAAATCAGACTATAAAATTCTACCCCTGGTCACAGAGCCCACTAAAATTCTGGAACAGGCCTATAAAGGAACATATATTGTGCTGTTCATTATAACATTAGCTGTTGGAGGGGAAAATGAGGCATAAAGTAATCAACTAGGTATTTCCACTGATGAATGACTTTGTTGTACTCCACTGTTGTCCTCAATAACAATTTACTGCCTGGTCCTCCTTGTTCCATATATATGGAGAGCATATATATTCTGTATACATATATAGAGAATATATGTATTCCTGATTGTTGCTCTGTAATTTTATTTCCTTCTAGCAGGAGAATTATATTGCTGTGTTACATTAACAACTGACTAGGTTTGTGATTTGTTTTGGGCAAGGAAATAAGAGCAGAAGTGACAAGTCTGCCGATTCTGAGTGAAAACTTTAATAGCCATTTTGCAATTTCATCAGGTTTCTGGGGTTGAACTTTTTTATTTTCCAGAATACAGAAGCTACATAGAGCAAAGATGTGAAAAGCCCCGTAGATTTTGAAGATCTTGAACAACAATGTGAGCAAGTAATACACTAGTGTCATTTTAAGCCTTGAGTATCATTGTGATTACCTGTTTGGTTATTGGTAGTTTCTAGCACTTATAAACTCCTGAAGGTCAGATAGTATTTTACTCATCTTTGTGTTTCTAGCAAATAATAGTTCCTGGTACCGGGTAGATATTCAGTGTATTTTAAAATAATTTATATTATCCCAGCAACAGGTTAGCTTTTCAATAATAATCACCCTATGAAAAAGCAAACAGATAGTCAACAGTGTCTCTCCTCAGTTCCTCTTGCATTGTAGATTTTTGTGATTTAACTGTCTTTCTTCTCTTTTGGCTCTTTTATTGTGTTTTTAGTGATAAAAGAATGACAAGTATAAAGTGCAAGTCAACCAATCTAGAGCTCATAGTAACCAATTACCTGCTTAATCAAGCTCTTACAGGTTGGGGCACTATCTCTTTACCCAATATTACCCCACAGCCGTGTATCACATAACTCAAGACAGCCTCTACACTCCAGAGCCCACTGAAATTATTCAAAACTAGAAAACCTAGGCCCCTTACCCTGATTTCCCTTTGCCTTTACCATGGAAAACCTAGTACAATCTCTTGTCCATGTTTTCTTATTGCTCTTTCTGCCTCCTGACTGATCCTGGTGTTTCCCCACGTGGTCCCACGTGGCATGATATGCTCCTTCCTCTTGAAAAACTGGGAGCAAAAACTGAAAACTAAATTTTCTATAGCAACTATCTCCTTGTCTGTGACGGCAAAATAAAATAAAAGTAAAAATAAAAATAAAAACCATACCTAAAAAATAAGCCCTACATATTAAAACATATGTATGTATATATACAAGTCCTTGTATCTGTCTATATTGTATGTGTTATATACAGTACCTTATACTGAAAGGGTTGTTTTAATACAAATCAACCACTGTATTACCCCTCTCTCCTATTAACCAATAACACCTTGTATACGTGTAAGAAACAGTTTAGTCTTACTAAATATATTAATTTTTTCTTTTTGTGATTTTCTTGGCCTTCTAAAATACCAGTAAAAGTCATTTGAAAATCATTTCAAATAGGTGTATAGACTTTTTAAAAATAAACATATGGCATCGTTCTGTTGCAGGCATTCCTTTCTGTTTTTTATTCTTTTTAAAATTTTTTCCATTTTTTTGTGGAACAGTTAACATAAAATTTATCATCTTAACCACTTTTAAGTATATGGTGGTATTAGACATATTAATAATGTTGTCCAACCATCAGCACCATCTATCTCCAGAACCCTTTGCATGTTGTAAAACTGAAACTTTGTTTCCATTAAACAAAGTTTCCCTCCTCCCAGCCCCTGAAAACCATTATCTTACTGTTTGTTTCCATAAATTTGACTACTGTAAGTACCTTATAAGTGGAAAAATACAGTATTTGTTCTTTACTGACTGGCTTCTTTCACTTAGCATAATGTTCTCAAATTTCAATATAGTAGAATTTTCTTTCCTTTTCAGGTTGAATAATATTACACTGTATGTTTATACTTTTTTGCTTATTCATTCATTCTTCAATGAGTACTTGGGCTGCCTTTAAAGAAATATATATGACTTTTAAAAACCCATAGGTTTCTCGGTAAAAATAAAGATAGTCCTTTTATTTTCTAGAACTGTTTGTAAGACTTTTATGAAAATAACTTACCAATAAGAATAGAGTAAATGGTTTTCAAACTCATTTTTCAATAGATTACAGTATGTCACTAAGGGTTAAGATGAGAATTGAGGTCAACAATCAAGTTTCTATTACATATCTAAGTCTTTTCTGAGAGGAAAATAACTTTAGAAGCTTTTGTAATTGTCAAGACCTAGTTATATAAATTGATATCTCCACTTGAATGTCGAAGAGGCATATGTGTCTTAGCAAGTCTTCATTCCAACCTCACTCCCAATCAACTAACTCTAGCATTCATTCACTGGATGGGCAAAACATTGAAACCATCTTTCTTTACTTTCTTTCCACATCAATATTTATACAATTCTAAAATGTGTCTTCTTTACCAAAGTGTATGTTGGAAAAATTATCACAACTTCCTTTAACTTATTTTCATATTTGTCTAGGCCACTATTTTTTCACTATTTTCCTTTCTTCTGAACATTATTGCAATAACTTCTGTCCAATCCCTATAGCATATTACCTATATGGGAAGTATGAGTAAATTGAAAGACTAACCTACACAAAATTGTGCAAAATCTAAACTCCTTACCAGAAAATGTTAGACTTTGCACAAATAACCCCTGCTTACTATCTTACCTATACTCCTCTCCCTTCTATGTGCCTTGGCAGTTCTGCAGTAGTACTAATAGCTCCTTGAAGTAAGAAAACTTTCAGTAAAATCAGCAACTATGGTATGAATTAAGCAATGATATTGGCATACCAGACTGAAGTTTCATTGCCAACTTTCTGTGAATCCTCAAGCAATTTCTAAAAAATGTTCTGATTATACCTGAACAGAAATATCTTGGCATGTGGAAGCAATTGTATTCAATAATTTTTAATTCTTCATCTCTAGGGTTCCCTTGGCTTTCATAACAACTGCCAAACTTAACCAACTCAAATCCCAGCATTTCTTCAATAAGATAAAGATCATACATTGTATAGGTATCATTATGTATTCAGTGGCTATAATGGAAGAGAAAAAGAAAAGCTTATTTTTCAGGCTGGGGATGTATGGGAAAAGTATAGATGCCTTAGGTAACCAGAAATTTGTGTCAAACTCCCTCTTCCTGAATCAAACTCCCAAAGAGTCAAAGAGGAAAGGTCAATAGAATGAGGAAGGAGTGCTACATTCAAGGATTTTATTTATTGCTCCCCTCTTGGGGATATCTTCTAGAATCATGAGTTTCCCAAGATATAGACCATAGCACCATATGCCTGAAACAAAATTTGGTGATCAGATAGACCAGACATCCGCAGAGACCAGAAGACTCAGAAGACAGTGACTATTTCTTGATTCATCAATGCAATGCTTCCTCTCCTTTGGTGAAATGGGTCACATAACCTTACTCTGCTCCATCTCCTTCCTTCTCATGCTGACATCACACAGAACAGAGTGATTAAATATTCCTTGCATATCGTTATAGTAGAACACATGTTAGAGTTTTTCACAGTGTTTTGATATGAACAATTTTTTTTGACATCTGCTTCCTGCACTAACAACTTGCATTCATTTTCAGGAAGGGAAAGATATCTATCTACAATTTGAATGTAACTGTAGATTGAGAGAGTTTAAACCAAATATCAATTCAATATGTCTGTAGTTTTTAAAGGAAAGTGAGATAATCTCCAATCTTTCATCCACTTAATGATATTTTAGAGTTATATAACACTAGAAATCTTGTAAAGAATGGACAAGCATGTTAAAAAAAAAACTCATAAATTCCTAGGGAAAGAAAACAATGGTGACATTGAAAACAATTGGATGTTTTGAGATTTAATAGAGGTCATACTAGAACTGAACTTCCTTGAACGCATAATGCAATGCAATCAGATGTAAGAAAATAAGTTTTCAAAAATTGCTACATATTTATATAAATCTAATTTTCTCTGTTGTTTTTAGTCAAAATAAGAAAATAAACCTTTAGCTCTTCATCTATGTTTCCAGTTTTGTTTGGCTTTTCTAGCTTCATCTTGTATTTGTTTACTTTTTGCTTCAATACATTTTATATATTCCAGAAAATGATTTCATGTGCCTATAAAATTTGCAAAGTTAATAGGAATTTTATGAAACTTTAAAATGTGAATATTGCATTTTCAATTTGACAGAAATCTAATACTGACTTATTTTGATTGCCTTGCATTGTCAGAATATTCCATGGCTTAGGTCAGTAACGATCATAATAAAAATATCAGTGTTTGTGTTTGTTTGGGACCAATGAATCAATGGAAAAAGGAAAGGTGTCACTTTTACATGACTATATGAGTTAATGTATTGGTGATGGGTCAATGAGAGAGACACTACCCTGAAGTTCATTAAACCCATAATGTTTTTCTTGAAGATTGATGAATCTATAGCTATGATTGTGTACTGCTCAGTTAAAGCTATAGTTTTATTGAATAGAGAACATTGTGCATTCTCCACATAACTTCTGAAATAAACTATTGTGAATAAATTACTCAAAATGATATATTAGCAATTTGAAGATGAATAAGCTAGTATGGAGAACTAGTTAAAATTATGGAAAAACGTGTGTGTGTGTGTGTGTGTGTGCATTTGAAGGGCAATAACAGATGAGTGTAAAGGAAAAGTTCCTTTATATACAAGCCTGCCTATAGATCTAAATTCTGTATTAAATGTTATCAAAATAATATGATCAGCCACCCAAGTCTCATCATTTTTTTAATCAGGAGAGTGTTCATCAAAACACAGCTTTCTTGCCTTCTTTCTTTCTCTCTCTGTTTCTTTTTTTTCTGTTTTCTTTCTTTTTTGACAAAATAATAACTTTTTGACAAAAATAGAGTTTTATCAAAAGGTATTGAGTTAAAAGGAAATTTAAAACTGAATTTCTTTAAATTATTTCTTGATATTTTTTGAATGATACTAATCGTTAACATATATTCTTCACTGACATTTAAATGTAATGAAATTTTCAAGAACAGTGTAGAATACAGGTTAATATTTACTGACAAAGTTCAAAGCAGCAATTTTCCTTTAAGAAGTGTGGTTAATAATAATTTATTATTGCTGTTTTATCAGAGTTATAATTGGATTTTCTTCCATTTGTTACTCAAAAATTTACATTTAAAAAGTATATATATGAAATGTATAAATAATATTTCAAATACAAATTTTCTTGAAATTGCAATATGATTCAGTATGAAACACATTCAAAAGTTTGTGCTTTACTTTTCCTTCTCTATTAATATAATAGCAAGCAAAATATGTTTTTTACTAAACTACATATAATTGCCTCAAAATCTGTGCCAGGTTACCACAGTGTACTTAGACATAGCACTATGTTATACTTACATGACTCAATGTATAAATTGAAAAGCATTGGCCTAGTTGAAGAAAATAAAATCTTAGATCAATAGACATCTGAATGAGAAAAAAATTCACTTGAGGACAATAGGGTAAACATTTCTACATTTTATTCAATAATTTCAGTTTACCATTGTAACTTATGTCTTAGGTAAAAGTAACTTATTGATGTGAATATAGACAAATTTCTTCACTCTTCATAAGTAGGATAAACAAATTAGTAAACATCACTGTTAACTTTCACATCTGTGAGCTAGACTCAGGAACATATTGACAGTCCTGTGGTATTTTTTATTTAAGAAGAAAGAAATTTAAAGGTTCCAAAATAAATTTTTGAACTATGTGTGTGTGTGTGTGTGTGTGTGTGTGTGTGTGTATAATCTCCCTATTAATTGTCTAAATTTCGATTAACTAATCTGATTGCAGTGTTTCCTTTTATTCAATCTTTTAATTAGTGAGAAATTTGAATGAGGTTTTGTTTGTTTCTCTTACTTAAACTATCTCTTTTTATTAATCTATATCATCTGTAGATTGGAAAGAGAGTATGGCTTAAAGTATAAGAGCATTTTCTAGAAACAGAGTCCCTAGCTGCTTCAAATCCTCGACCCTACCATTAACTTGGTTGTCTAACTCTGTGCGCATTAATTCCCTTCCCTGAAAAAATAGTTACTTCAACTCATATTTTAAAAATGAATATGATTCTAATGATGAACTGACATCTGAAAGCACTTAAACCATAACTGGACACAGGAAAAGCGCTATGGAATTGTTAGATCTTGGCATTTGCACTATGGATAAAATTCTGTTTGCCCAACACAAAGGTTCAACATCCAACAGAGTAGAGGGGACCCTCAGAATTCCATTGAATTTCTTTACCATCAGGGTCACATTCTCCTTTGCTTGTTGTCATGTATAAGACCTCTGTTGTAACTGTAGTGAATTTTATATCAAAACTTTGACTAAGAATGTTCATGTTGCTCAAAGATTATAACATTTAAAAACCATATGAAGAAAATAAAAGCTGTCTCGTCAATAAATATTTCATGTCAGCACAAAATTACACAATATTAGATATGTATATATACTTTGAGAAGCTAATCTTCACAGTTCCATGACTAATAATCTCAGCTATAATTTGCATCTGAAATTATGCTGCATTTACAAGTTGATACTTCTTTGAGTTTACCTTTTGAATTTGACAGAAGAAATGAACAAGCTAATCTTCTACATTGAGTTTATTATGAAAATGATTAGGACAAAATGTTGAGATTTAAAAAAAGTTGAGATGATTATTTTTATTGATGGATACAGTTAACTCTAAAATACATATGCCATGAAATATAGGGAAAGGTTTTATTCTGGTCATGAGGATGCTAATCAATTGCCTAATTGATTTTAGTATGTTAAAAGTTTCAATTTTATTGATGGATCTGGGAGAAGACTCCCATATAATATTAATACATGGTCCCTAAATAATCTGTATTTCAAGGACATTATCTCCAAGTATATTTTGCTTTTTTATCCTTCTTAACTTCCAAAGCATGTCATCACTGACAAAAATTTTATTTTCATAAGAGATTGATATTCAATTAATAGATAAAGATTCAATTAATAGATAAAGCAGTGGACTAGAGGAAGGAAATTCAAATACATTCCAGAGAAGAGGAATAAGATAACTAAATTTTAGGAATACTTATATACAAAGATAAAAGATGCTTAGGCTATTCTAATTGGTAAAGATACCTCATCAGAATGATTTAATTTTCTTTTTCAGATTTGATCAAACATTATTTTCTGTCTCCACAAAAACCAGAAGTGGAGACTGACCTAAAGTGAAGCTCCTATGATTAATTTTGGTATGACATAGTCTTTCTGAAATCAATTGTTGCTGAGATATTGTTATTATATCCTCATGTGTTGACATTATTACCATATATGCAATATTTTGTGACTATTTCATGGTTCATTGAATTATTCAGTAATATTTTAGCATATATATTGTAAGACTCGAGGCCTGGAAACTATGAAGACAACTAAGGTATAGCCTTTGTTTAAGGAACTAGCAGCCTAGTAAGGAGACATTTATGAAAAATTGCAACATAATGTAATAACAAGCTTTGAAATAGATATATGCCTAAGATGTTAAAATTGCAGAGAAGAAATTTCATTAGGTTGAGGGAAAAGTCAAAAAATTCATTCTATAATGTCAGATTGGCATTATAGTGGCATCATAAAACATGAAAGAATTTAAGCCAAGCAAAGAGCAGGCAAAAAATATTGCCATAAAAGATGAGAAGGAGCATATTGATTTTAAGAATTATAAACTCTATAGTGTGCTATCACTAATAGAGGATGGGAGTTGAGACTGACAAGAGTTTAAGCTAAAGCAGTTGGAAAATCATGGAGGTCTTGTGTGATGTGTTAATAAATTTGCTTATTACTGTGGGGCTTATAGGCAGTCAACAAGAGTTTTAAATAATCAAGATATTTTAAATCTGTGTTTTAGAAAATAAAAATAAAATTATTTGGAGAATGGTTCAGGATTGCAAAATGGGTACAAATATTTTTCCCCCTTCGATTCCTAACTTCATTGAAAAAAGAAAAAAACAAAGATTTCCAAATGAATAAATCAATTGATTAATTGCATCATTAGAAAAAATGGCAAAATGTCACCAGGAAACTATACTTTTGAGCAATTCTTAAAAGGCAGTAGACTGATGGGAATAATTTTGTGCAGAAATATAACTAGAAGAAGTTACAGAACAAGATGGCTTCGAGTAACCATGAGGATGCTTTGAGCTGACTCAACCTATAGGAAAAGCTGCAGGGAGTTCTTGATCACATTTAAGGATTATTCACTGGGAAGAACATCAAGACCAGATAACACTCCCTGCTTGCATTCTGGTTGTTGAAAGTAACAAGCAATATTAGTATTTGCATCTAGATCCAAAAGCTGTGTGTTGGATATAAATTATGGAGAGGCAAGCATTTTCTAACATCCAGCATCCCCCTTTTTCCATACTAGCGGGGACTTGTTGTTTTAAACAAACAGTAATTACAACAAATAAAAACTGAGAGAAAATTTCAAATACAACTAGACTCAGAATTATGGATCCTCTAATATTTAGAGAGAAGGCAAAATACTGAAAGAAAAGTAGTCCATAAGTATAGAAGGTATTTTGAAACATTGCCCAATGAATTTTTAATTCAACGTATTTATTGTGGTTGTGAATATTATTTGCTCTGCACATCTCAAGCTATTAAACAATTAAGGATAAGGTGTACATTACTTCAGCAGAGAAAAAAATACATCACTACACAATTTTTACTTTTAAATAAGTGGGGAGGAAAGGGAACTTTGAAAATAATCTTAGCTTTAAGGAGGGGGGAAAAATACTAGTATATCCCAGCATGCCAAATAGCAGAGGATCCAGAAAGTAGTTTACTTAGAGGAATCATGTGGGTTGTGTAATAAAGGTAATTTCTGTTAGACATGGAGTAGAGGTGTTATTTTGCTTGGTGTAAAGATGGAAGAATTGAAATTTAGCAGCTTTAGGAATGTACTAATCTATTTGTTAAATTCAGAGAAGAGACCAAGGATTCCAACTGTTTATAATCATGTTCAAATAAACCAAAAAATAAAAGAATAAATGTTCTTGCTCAAGAGAATAAAAAAAAAAAGCTCTTGCTTTGAGAATATAGAAGTTTAAGATATTTTGAGAATTTGAAACTTGAGGTAGGCTATGCCTAATGGCCCACTTTAACTGTGCAAATTGAATAGCAGCACAAGGCAGGTCAAAAAGACCATGAATAGTGGCATGATGAGATGAGAGAAAGCCTATATAGAACCTCTCATCCCCCAAGCCATGCACAAAATGTGTGAAGTTGAATTTCTGTACATGTAAATCATAATACATAAACTTTATATCTGCTTTGCTGACTTAAATTTGTTCATCCAATATGTTTTTGGGGGGATGTCAGATGACACTGGTGGTGTTATAGTTTCAAATTGCCTTTGGAATTCTATGCCAACAAATTTACAACTTGATGTTAGAAAAATAACTCATTAAACAATCTTAGATTCAGGGACACCTGGGTGGCTCAGTGGTTAAGCTCTGTCTTTGGCTCAGGTCATGATCTCAGGGTCCTGGGATGGAGTCCCATATCAGGCTCTCTGCTCACCAGGGAGCCTGCTTCCCCCTCTCCTACCTGCCTCTCTGCCTACTTGTGATCTCTCTCTCTAATAAACAAATAAATAATCTTAAAAAAAATCTTAGATTCAGTGTTTCTTCTGTAAAATGGAAAAGGAAATAACAGTATTTACCTAATAAAGTTGTTGAAGATGAATACAAGTAATATGTAGATGACCCTGGAACATGGGTTTGAAATATGTGGGTCCACTTACACATGGATTTTTTTCATAAATACAGTACAATACTATAAATGTATTTTCTTTTCCTTCTGATTTTCTTACTAACATTTTCTTTTCCCAAACTTGTTCTATTATGAGAATTTAGTCTTATTCTTATAATTTTTATGGTTTTTAAAAAATCAACTGTTTATGTTATCAGTATGGCCTCTGATCAACAGTAGGCAATTAGTAGTCAAGTTTGGGAGAAGTCAAAAATTACACAGGGATATTTGACTGCATGAGGGATTGGTGCCTCTACCCCTATGTTGTTCAAGGGTCAACGGTAAGACGTAATAACTATTGCTATATAAATCAGAACACAGGCGTGGTGGCACTGTCCAAGGCGGGGGCTCAGGACGCTGGGGGATGGCGGGTTGGTTCCCTGGTGGGCTTCTCCGGTGCAGACTGCCTGAGCCTCTCGGCGGGTTTGGGCCCCAGGGCAAGAGCACAGCGGGAACGTCAGGCTTTTTTTTCTGGTCCAGCAGCCAACTCGGGATCCAGAACCCAAAGATGAATGTTCATAGGGGCAGCGAGAGCGACAGGGCACTGCGGCAGGAGGCCAGTTGCCTAAGTCATGACCCCACAGCTGTGGCTCAAGAGAGACAAATAGCCTGGCTGCTTCTGCTTTTCAGAGTCTCCCTTACCCTCTAGGGCCCAGGAGCAATGACCTTTCACTTGACTATGCCTCTCAGCCAGCAAATCTTCAGTTCCAAAGAACCATGATGTTAAATCACTAAGGATTTTCAAATAAAGTGGTTGAAATTAATTAATAATTAACTAATTAATTAGTTGGAACACTATGAAATTTCATATAATGTCTAGGAAATGAAATGTGGATGTAGGAGAAGATATGATTGTAAAACCCAGCATTACTCTTAGAAGTCAGAGGAGTCAGAAATGTAAGGTAAATATGAAAATTTACAGTTTCTAATAGCCACATTAAAAACAATAAGAAGTAAATTGTGAAAAAGTTAATAAATTTTAATTATTTGTCATTAAATCTTTGAAGTCCAGTGTGTATTTTACAATTACAATACATCTCAGTTCGCACTAGACACATATCAAGTGCTCATCAGACACATGAGACCAGTGATAATCATATTGTACAGATCTGACTAGAAGTGAAAGGATAATATTCCATCCATCTGGCACATGCATAGCAAATGAAAGGCTTGCTTTCCCAAACACTGAGATCAGTTCAGTTTCTAGCAAATAACAGTTCCTCAAAGCCATGTTTTTTATGTATAAATACATGACAAAACAAATGCATGAAAAAAGTCAATCAATAATAAAATACAAGAGTATAGAATATCTAGAAATGGCAAATCCATTGGTTTCGCACCATTAAATATGTATGGTAAAAGAATAGGCACAGAGGTTAGATATTATAAAGAAAATAAAAGATTTTTTTAAATTTATTTATTCGTCAGAGAGAGAGGGAGAGCGAGCGAGCGAGCATAGGCAGACAGAGTGGCAGGCAGAGGCAGAGGGAGAAGCAGGCTCCCTGCCGAGCAAGGAGCCCGATGTGGGACTCAATCCCAGGACACTGGGATCATGACCTGAGCTGAAGGCAGCCACTTAACCAACTGAGCCACCCAGGCGTCCCGGAAAATAAAAGATTTTATATGTCATGATAAGCAGTATGAATCTTATCCTTAAACTTTGGGAGAATCTGCAATAGGGGATTCTGTATTAGGACTCTTCCAAGAAACAGAACCAATAGAAGATTATACATGCAATAGAAGACATACATACATATATACGTGTGTGTGTATGTCATATATATAATATGTATATATATTATTTGTGTCTCATTTACATGTGTATGTATGTGTACTCACGAGAGAGAAAGAGAATGGGGAAGATTGTTTTTAAGAAATTGGCTCATACAATTATGGGGTGGAGCAAATTCAAAACCTTCAAGGTGGGCTAGTGATTAGAGAGTTGATATTACCTCTGAATTGAAGAATTCATTGTGGAAAGAGAATTGGATTTGATTCATTAACTGGTTTATCAAAAACAAGCATGGAAAGGAAAGCCATTTTATAAATTTACATTGCAGGCTACTGATATTTTATAGAGCCTCTGTAATTCAATGTTTTTAAATTACAGATCAGGTAATTGTGATGCATAGAAAATTCTAAGATCAAAATCATCAAGGCAGCATCTATATATCACCAAACACAGAAAACTTGTTAAATATTAAGATTATATTAATTTGGATATGTGAGTAATTATACCCACCACTTTAATTACTAGAGATGTGTTTTTAAATTATATTTGCTTAATTTTATTCTGACAAGACTTTGTCTCTTTGCCTAATATAAATCAAACCACTTGCTGCATGCAAGGTTTTAATCAATACAATGCACTTGCACTGTCCAGAAAGAAGTTACAGCAGAATTCACATTTCACTAGATAATTTTAAAATATGTTTATTAATTGAACTGCAAACATTCAGTCTAACCTGTAAGATAATATCATGAGCATGAAGCTAGTAATGGTTTATTTTTTGCTCACAACTTAACTAGTATTAACAAATTACTAGCTTGAAAAAAGCGCCAAAAAATAAAGCCCTAATAAAACATGGACAATTAATATTTTAAAATGAAATTCAAACAAAGTTTTAATAAGGATTCTTTCTACTAAATTTGTTAACAAAAATTAATTCCTTCTGAAATTGAAATAGTGACTCACAGTTTATTAACTACACCCTGGGATTAATTTAAGTACTTCTAGAAAATGTATTAATTTTTCAGGCCTCTTGGGTACCATTTGGCAAATTCCTGCTTTAGTGTATTAAGTGGTTTCTAAATTATTATAGTACTTACTAGTCTCTTATGTTAACCCTGAACTTTTCAACTATTAAAGATAAATTTAGCCTAGGGTATCCTAAGTTGAAATATCAAATAAGAGGCTAATGATGGCCAGAGGTTGATGGATCCCTGAGAGTCAGCGGGCTTTGCCTTTCCTGATAGCTCAGACAGGGTGTATTATCAAACCTCTATGGAGGTGATTAGAAACATTTGCTTCACTGGCACATAAAGAAGATTTTCTTCCTACCCTATTCTCTGTCCTAAGCCTTCAGTCGCATACAATTTACTACCCACACATTTTCTACAAAGTACTTATCTTGAAGAGTTTTTATCTTTTCTATACAATATATTTTGAACTTTTCTTTATTTTTCCCTAATTATTTTAATGATGGCATTTCACAATAAGTTCTAAACTTTACATATTTTCTAACTGATAGGTCAATATGAGGGCAACTTTGAAGAACTCCCCATCCCATTCCCCACCACATTTTCTAAACACATTCACTGTTGTCCAGTTAGTGTATATTCCTCCAAATCACTTCCTATAACACCCAGTGCATATCATATACATGTATGCATATAAAATACATATCATATGCATATACACTTTAGGAAACATATATTGCTTAGGCATATGGTATGTATGGGTTTATATAAATATATATCATATATGTTTGTCCATACAACAGAATGACCTATCTGATAGCACATAGGCATCCTGTTCAATCTTTTTAACTAAGGAAAGGGTTTCGTGAAGATAAACTGTAGTTTGTTTTTCCAGTGCTTTATAGATGGACATTTGGATCAGTTGGAGTCTCTTGGATAAAGCTTAAACAATAAGATTAATATCTCAAATGATGAGAAATGTGGAGGTATATGTTTTCAAGGATGATTAAACCAGGAGCACTGTGACATCATCAAGTTACTTTCCATATCTGTGCTTAGCTATGTTCACCATTTTAACATTTCTATTTATGATTATAAGATAATGCCATTAAGCCAATTAACACCTCCTCATGCAGCCACATTCATAGGTAGAAAACAGCAAGTTATTTGCACACGACCAACATTCATATTAAGTACTAATTTCTAAAACATTGTAAATATGGTTAATTCTATGTGTCAACTTGAGGACTATGGGAAGCCCAAAGATTTGGTAAAATTATTATTACTGGGTCTGTCTGTGAGTGTGTCTCAGAAAGAGGTTAGTATTTGAATTAGTATGGTTATGATCTGTCAAAGTAGTTTGTCAATGGCAACAAAATACCAGAGCAGTGGGCATATGGGAAGTCTTTGTACCTTACCCTCAGTTTTGTTGTGAACCTAAACCTGCTCTAAAAAATAAAATCTTAAAAAACACGGAAAGAAAGAAAGAAAGAGAGGAAATCTTAAAAACAAACAAACAAACAAACAAACAAAAAAACATAAGAAAGAGGGCCACCTGGGAGGCTCAGTGAGTTAAAGCCTCCGCCTTTGGCTCAGGTCATGATCTCAGGGTCCTGGGATGGAGCCCCGCATCAGGCTCTCTGCTCAGCGGGGAGCCTGCTTCCCCCTCTCTCTCTGCCTGCCTCTCTGCCTACTTGTGATCTCTCTCTGTCAAATAAGCAAATAAAATCTTAAAAACACACACACATGCACATAAGAAAGAAAGAGAAAGAAAGAAGAGAAGAGAGGCAAGAAGAAAAAGAAAGAAAGAAAGAAAGAAGAAAGAAAGGGAAAAAAAGAGAGAAGAAAAGATGAAGTTTGGGAGGAAATTTAAATGCATACTGACAAATGAGAAAAGTTGACTTGAAAAGTCTCCATACTGTATGATTCTAATGATACAACATTCTGGGAAAGGAAAAGCTATGGTTAAAGTAAAGTAAAAAAAGAAAAAAAAAAAAAAAAAAAAGGTTAACAGGAGTTCATAGTGAAGAAGGAAGGAATGGAGAGGTGTACCAAGGGGGGTTTTTAAGGTAATTAAGCTATTCTTCATGATATTGTAATGGTGTAGGATGCTGACAGTAGGAAAGGAGATAGCTCATGTGAGGGGCAAGTATTAGGGAACTCTAGTTTTTGTTCATTTTTTTGTAGAATTTAAACTGCTTTAAAAATTAAAGTATATTAAAATGGAAAAAGAAAAGGAAATCTTGTAATAAATAAGCATTTCTGAGAGCTGTTGTCAAAACAGAAAGCTTCTGGGAAATATGTTTCTTCAAAGTATGCATTCAGAGAAGTAATGACATAATTGGGAAAATTGCAACTAGCATATTGGAGCAAAATTTTATTTTTTTCGTAATGTCTAAAAAGAAAAAGAAAATATATTCCTATTTGTTAAACATAAATAAACCGGGGTGCCTGGGTGGCTCAGTGGGTTAAGCCTCTGCCTTCGGCTCAGGTCATGATCTCAGGGTCCTGGGATTGAGCCCCAGGTGGGGCTCTCTGCTCAGCAGGGAGCCTGCTTCCCCCCTCTCTCTGCCTGCCTCTCTGCCTACTTGTGATCTCTCTCTCTGTGTCAAATAAATAAATAAAATCTTAAAAAAATAAATAAATAAACCATGTAGAAGAGTATAAAGGCATAGGTTAAGGTTTTCCTTTTCTCTTGGAACTTTTTCATATAAAATTAGGCGACAACATTGCCTGACCTCCAGCAAATTATGATGGAAATATTGAAAGAAAACATAAACAAGGAGTGGCACAGAAAACAACAAATACTCAGATTCTTAAGAAGTCAGTAATTTTTTGTTTCCATTATCAACAATGATTTTGGTAAATTATGAAAGTCATTTAGCTCCTGAAACCTAAAAGAAAGCATATATACTATGTTTTATAAGGAAAATTTAAAGGTAGATCATAGATAGATAGATGATAGAATCGATATAGATGAGATACAAATATAGATACATGTATACATATATGAATTTAAGATACATTAGAATAACATGGAACCTTGAGAAGAAATTAGAATGAAACATGAATCAAGTTGCAGCCATCTAGGCAAACATAAGTAACTGGAGGGATCAACAGTACTCTGAAATGAAATTGTACTAACTTCAGTTAATATCCTCCTATGATAGATAAAGAGGTCAAATAGATGAAGGAAAATAATAGAGATGATCTATATTGATTCCTTTAGAGATTTTTGATCCTATACCACATGAAATCATCCTTTAAAATCTAGCTAAGTCTGATCATTGACCCTTGATGAGAGAATGGCTTTTACAACAATCCTTAGAGTAGTTTATCAATAAATCTGCCTCAGCATTAAGAGCCTAAAGGGAAAAATTTGAAATAGGATTATCTTTGAAAAGGACAAAAGGGAATTTTAAATGAGCTTAAATGTTTTGGGAGAATATAACGTCTTCAAAAATTGGATAAAGTTCTACATGGAGAAAGGAAGGTATGTATATAGAAAAGAAAAATCTATTAAAAAACATAAATACAGCTGTGAAATTTGGGGGAAAAGAAAATATATAATGACTTTTAAAAATGGTTGAGGGCTAACAAGAATTAATCACTAAATACACATTTATTGAAACCATTCATTAGTTTGGATACTGAACAGACCTAATTCACAATTGTTTTTTAAAAGATTTTGCTTATTTACTTGAGAAAGAGAGAGAGAGCGCGAGTAGGGTGAAAGGCAGGGAGAGAAGCAGACTCCCGACAGAGGAGGAAGCCCAATGCAGAGCGCCATTCTAGGACCACAGGATCATGACCTGAGCTGAAGACAGACATTCAACCCACCCAGGTGTCCCCCTAGTTCAGAATTTTTAATCAGCCATTATGAATTCCATTTAAAAAGTTCTGCACTAACATAGATTACACCACCATTTGCTCAAAATTTCACTTAAAATAATACTTTAGCCTACTAGGGTTGACAAAAAAATAGTAATTTTATAATTCCAGTATGACACAGACTAATAAAATATAAAATAATAAAATAAAAGTTTACATATTGCAAAGGGGCCACCTATAATTTCATGAGACAAGACCTTACTTTCCTGGATTTTACTTAGGCTCGGTGAATTCAGTTTGGGATAAGCTGTGCATGTATGTCCTTGCTTACTTCCAGACAAGCCAACTGCACATATTTAATCACACTGGATAGTGGATCCTCTACAATAAATCTTCATTGGACAAGTGGATCACCCAAAATAAATCATCCGTGGGTGAGTGAAACAACTTTGCTCAAACATCCATGGAAAAAGAGCTCATCCATCATAAATCAAAGATAGATAAGTAGATCAGACTTGATTTACTGCCTCTAACTGTGAATACAGTTTTGCCTTACCTAAGGTGTACCATGATTTTGCAAACAGCTTATAGTTTAGAAAAATATGGAAGAGTTACTTCCTTAACATTGCTATTGAAGGTCTATTTTCCAGTAAAACAATAGCACCATGAATGAAATAAAGGACAAAATAAGCTGCTAAATTTTATTCAGTTACATTAATTCAGCAATGCAATATAACATAAAAAAAACTTGGAAAATATAAAAAACTGAGTCCAAATCTCATTAAATCTATTAAAGTGATCTTAAACAAATATTTTGTCTATAAAATTGCAGTGATAATAACCAACATATAGGCATTGTGAAGAGTAAATGAGATGCTCAATAAATATAAATATGTATTGCTCACATATTTAAAAATATCTCTTCTGTTTCTAGCACTAGAATATTAAATAAATTATTAAATATCAAATAAGGCATAAAACACAATGTTTTCCATAGGTAGGGAGAAAAGTAAACTAATCACAAAATAGTACAATAATAGGTTGCACAGATCTATGAACAGAGAATAATTAGAACAAACAGATAAGTTAAATTATAACCAATTGGCTAAAGTTCCAAGAAAAAAAATTAATCTTCAGGATGAGTCTCAAAGCTTAAAAGACACATTTAGTGGACAATAGAGAAAAGGATATGTGTACAGATTAACAACTATGAGAATATACTCTGTGGACTTTAAAAATGTAAGTGTGTATATTTATGTATATATGTAAATATATAGGTGTGATTAGAAATTAGCTCAGTGGCTTTAGGTGGGGGTCAGATCATAAGAGGCCTTCTATGCCTTACTTAATACTGTGGATTTTATCCTGAGCCAAAAGAATGGTCACTGATACCTTCTATGGGGGGAATGATTTAATCATATTTGCATTTTAGGAAAAAACACTGTGGTAGATAGGTGAAAGTAGACAGAAAGAAGTCAGTTCAATTGTAATATACTATTATATAGTAGTATATGTAATTCTTATATACACCAAGAAATATAAGGACAAGAGATAAGCCAGATAGATGTGTAAGGGAAACTATATATTAACATAGAATTTATTTTATGCAATCTTGTTACATCTATGTTACAGAATATATATATATATCTTCTATAGTAGCTGCTACTCTTATTACTTCACCTGAAAAATTCACTTTTTTCCACTTGCATTTCATATAAATTATTGTTCTAAAAGTGCAACATCAAATGTATCTTGACAAAACATTTCCTCCTAGAGTTAACACACCATATAAATTCAATAACTCTAAGTTTTGGTCCTTATAAATATGATATAGATATAAAAAGAATAATAATGCTAATGAAAGTCATTTTTACATATAATAATACTTTTTATTTTGTACAGAAATAAACATATATATATATTTTTTATAAACATATAATGTATTATTAGCCCCAGGGGTACAGGTCTGTGAATCGCCAGGTTTACACACTTCACAGCACTCACCATATCACATACCCTCCCCAATGTCCATAACCCCACTACCCTCTCCCTACGCCCCTCCCCAAAACATATATTTTTAAAGATCAAATATTTTTTGCATAATGTATCTCATTCATAGCAATATATTTATAAAGTGATGTGTAATTTCACTATAGAATTTATCATGCATTACTCTTATAAAAACAAGCTTTCAACATTTTGGCAATATTAATTTTCCACCTTTCTTTTTCTTTATAATTTCCAAATTCATTTTAAGAATTATTTATTAGCTGATCATATTGTTCATATATTATTCCTAAAAGAATATTGGATTAATTTAGGCTGACTTTATTTTAATCACTTTTTTTCCTAGAGAGACATAAAGTCTCTGATTTTATTGTCTAATTTAGGGAGTTTGTGCCTTATGGAATAAAAAGAGAAAATTATCTTACTTTCTCTTGGTGAACTTAAGTTTTATAAAAACTATGCTTTAAGGCTTTTTTATTCTGGTTGCATGTTTTGTTTTTGTTCATGTGGATTCTCAGAGTATTATGTTGCATAAACAGAAATGAACATGAACATAATCCTTGTTCAAATAGTTATAGACAAGAAAGCTATTTTTTACTTCTTTCCAAAGCTTAACCCAAAACATCTCATAACACAAGGTTTACTGAAATACATAATTATACAATAAGTGTAAATATTACTCAGTGTGTATTTTTATAGATATTTTTCACAATATATTCATAACAAGTATGATAAAGTGGTAAGAGATTAACCTACAACAAGAAGAAAATTTTCTTCTTAAGCAAATAAATTCACAATGTAACTAAATGGGTTAGATAATGTGGTATTTGCCTAGATTTTAAAATCCAAAATTTTATATAACTAGAAATGGATATCCTGGCTTGTTTTTCTCCCAAGCCTGAGAGAATCTTTATTTTGAGGATATATGTAATTTCTTCAGTATCCTACTCTAATGAATAATTTTGAAATACATATGAAATTCCTGGTGGTAGATTGAAATTATCAAAACATACTGGCAAATATCAGATGGCCTTAATAACAAATTCCTGCTGATTATATCTGAACATATGTATTGTTATGTATTTTAACTTGATTATAAGGTAAACTATGTATCTGGGTTATTTCCTATTCCCGTGAAAACAGGATACCTGCAGTGGGGAGAGTTGGAAGACTAGCTTAAGTGAAACCTTTGTTAGGATTTTATGATGGCTTTTTCAAGAGAATTCAAGTGAGGTCCAACAAGTGAAATATGCAGAATTCCTCTTCTTCATACTCTTTAATAATTTGGGGGTTAATAGGCTGATCTTTTTTTTTTTTTCCCCAAAGATTTTATTTATTTGTCAGAGAGAGAGCACAAGCACACGAGCAGCAGGCAAAGGGAGAAGCAGGCAAGGATTCCAATATGGCTCTCAATCGCAAGACCCCAGGATCATGACCAGAGCCAAAGGCAGATGGTTAACCAACTGAGCCACCCGGGCATCCCTAAGCTGATCTTTTGATGATTCATACAATGTGCCTATAATGCAATAACTTCAAAACTTTTTTCCCCCCAAGGTTTTAGTTATTTATTTATGTGACGGAGAGAAAGAACACAAACAGGGGGGGATCAGGCAGAGGGAGAAGAAGCAGGCTCCCTGGGGCTCAATCCCAGGACCCTGGGATCATGACCTGAGCCGAAGGCAGACGCTTAACTGACTGAGCCACCTAGGTACCCCTTCAAAACTTTTTATAATGTAAAGTGATTTCCTGTTATGATCAGTTATATACCCCCACCAAGTTCAAACACCTTCATGGACAGTAAGACAGAGCAGACATCAGGTTTGAAAATTTCACTTCATTGTTCTTTCAAAATAAAGTCAACTTCTAATTTCATATATGTGATATCAATTTTTATAAATTAGTCTGATTATTGCTCATAAGTGTGATGATAAGAACTATCATATAACCTATTTTATCCTATCAGGTATACATGACACAAACTGCTTAATGACTGAAAACACGCAAATAGACAAATAACCAAGGCCCAGGTGTGTGAAGTTCTAATTCTTCTGCAGGGTATACAGCTAAGCTTTTTAATGTTTAGTTCTAAGCTTACATAGAGTTTCATGTTCTTGATTTTACTGGACATAGGAACATATTTTAAAATATTTATGGAAGCTATGTAGAAATTAATTAAAGTCCTAGAATTTAGTTCTGAAGACTCTGTCATTCCCCTACTCACTGCTCTCTAAAATATAGCCTTCTCACTTGTAAAATATTAATTGCTTGCCCCCTAAATGCCAGGGCATTTCCCTATCACTGTAATTTATTTCAAACAAGTCATTTATCTATAAATCATTCTACTGGGTAGCAAGCCCTCAGTCTTCACCTTCATGAGAAGACTATTTTGTGTAATGTGCATTTTATCAGTTGTTGGTACAAAACATTGTTATAGCACTTGTTATATTTCCCATGTTTAGGCCACATTTTTAATTGCCCAACTTGCTATGATATTTCTTTTACTGGTATAACTTTTACAATATTACATACCCAACATGAGAATGAACTATTTTTGAGGTGTTTCTGCTTGCTTCCCAAATTAATGACCATTTGATGATGTATGATTTTCCTTCTGTTCTCATATACTACAGGAAGCTTTCCATCAAACTTTTTTCACTTTCTGGGGGTTCTGTTGTCAATTTCCTTATTCGTAGTATTTTTTTCCCTATACTTTCTGCTTATACCCTTGAACTTTGTTGATGAAGTATTTTATTTTTTCCATTTTCCATGAGAAGTTTTACAGCACACTGACCAATCCTATATTTCTCCCTCTTCCCTTTTCCTCTGTCAGCATGCCAGTCTAACCTTCAGAAGCAATCAGATTGATTTTCATCATGCCTTGCTTTTTGCTCATAGTTCCTACAAAGTTGTCTCAAACTAGCCCTCTACTTCGGTTAATTTTCAAGCCACCTTTCTTGCTTGTCTTGATGGTGACCTTTGCCTCTTACTTGGGCATCTCCTATACTTAGTATATACTCACTTTACAAAAGAGTGTGATCTTCCAAGATTTATACTAAATCCTTATTTTTATAAGAAAGATTTTTCCCATACATAGATACTAAGATGAAAGAAATGTCTCTCTAGCAGGAAATGACCCAGGCTTGTGTTCTGCTAAGGGTTCCATATTCACACTGGCCTGGACTCCCAGACAATGTTAGAGCTCCCCATATGTATTTACATGGGGAAAATCTTTTATATGGAGAGATTGTAATATTGACCATATTCTAGACTCAGAAATACCTGTGATCATCCTCTTTATCCTGGGGCTGACCCACTACTCCCATTTTTTTTTTTAACCAGGTGATGATTTTGATTGAAGCTCATTTCCTGTTCCTGATCATACATCTAGCTTGTTCCTGGTTACTTGAATCTCAAAAAGTAAATCTCTGAAAGTAAATCTCTGAATGCTTTATCTATATCTTTTACTCTTCCTTGTCCATCTTTCAATTCAACACTTTTACAGTATTCTTTGCATAAAGAGTATTTTAAGCCACAACTTACCAAAACACTTTGTTGAAGTGCATAATCTTTCTGTACACCTTCCATAATATGACTTTCAAATTCATATATTAAAAGCTATCTTCTATCCTGAGCAACATACACTAATTTCCAACTGTCTGTTATTCTACAGTTAGCTGTGAACCAATTCCTCAAATTATTCTCTAAAAGTTCTCATAAACCACCTTCCAAACATGTTTCTCTTCTTTTATTTCCCATTTAGGATCCAACATGATCTCATACAGAATTACCTGAGTTTTCTTTGCTTCATTTTTTTCCTCTTAATTCTAGGACATTATTATTACCCTGAAACATGTTTCTTATCTATTCAGAGCATTCCCTGATTCTCTCTTCACTTTCTGTTCCAATCTTTATCATATCTTCCTCTGATTATTTAAACAGCCATGTACATTAAAACATGTGCTCAAACTCGTTCCTCTTATCCTATTACATTCTTTCTTTTTCTACATCTAGAAAAAAATTCATTCACTTTCAGAGTCAAGGTCAAGAATCACATCCAGTTGAAGTATTCCTCATGTTCTGTACACCCAAACAGAATAAAATATTTGTCCCTATAATTTGGTGCTTATAGAACAATAGTTAATTATTTATATGTGTCTTCCACACAGAATTGTGAATATTTTGAAGGCACGTAAACTGTCTTCCATTTTTAGAACTATTCCCCTCTGAGTGTGTCACAAATCTAAGTATAGTTCCAGGTTACTTTTTGTGCTATTATAGTAGCAGGAGGATCAGGGGTCCAAGAATGCCTGTTTTAGCCTTCCAGTTATATTGTCTCTTAAGAGGGCTCATAGGGGAAATCAAAACATATGGAGAAATCTCTAAATTGAAATCAAAGTACCATTTAATTTACAGCATTGAAAATTAACAGTATTCCTTTCTACTTATAAAATATGAATGGTAGACAACCTGGACTCTAATCAGACTACAAACTCCTTCTCCCAAAGGTAAGGGGAGCTGAGAAGTAGTGGACTTAAGCAGCCCTGGGCTGCAGTGAGAAGTGAAAAGTTCTCTTAATTAAATATTTGTATGGCATTGAATTATGTATTGCACCTATATTTGGTGAAGACAAGAGATAGGTACATAATAAATAAATAATACCAGTTTTATAAACCCTATTCAATATCATAGATTGAGAAACTTAAAGTCATTCACAGTATCCAGTTTTTCCCCCTTAGTCCTTGAATTATTCCCATTAATGGTTAGAGCTTTTGAGCTCTTTGTATCTTTGAAAGATAATCAAGATAATTTAGTTATATAATATCTCACTGAAATACCACAGCATAGTAGAGCACAGTTGTCTAAATGACGTTTATAAGTTTCTAAGTGAAGTCTACTTCTATAATGAAATAAAATACTTCCAGAATATCCTACATAAAACCAAGTACTGAAGTAGAAAATCATGGCTGCTTCTGTGGATATGACTCAATATTCTGCGGGATGACTTTAATGTTTGAACAGGTTCTTATAGTTTAAGTAATACGGATATGCACAGAACCAAAATTTACAGGAACAGCAGTACATACGAGTAGAGCGCTCTGAGGAAAAGCTACTATACTATGACTCAATATATATTTAAATATAACAATTGAATCCATTTTTAACTGACCTATTAAATTCCATTACTTTTTATCTAATGAGATAAATAGCACTGAAAAAATAATTGAGATGTCTCAAATAAACAGAAATCATAGAAGTGTGTAATATAATTAGCATGGAAAGAAGTAGAAAAGATGTATCTGATATGGTTTTGGGACCAGAATTCCTTGATTCTCACTTTTTTCATTTTGATTTTGAAAGATTAAAAAAAATAAAAAGTTCTTCTGACTATCTCATAGAAAAACATTAATAAATGAAAATAATTTTTTAGAAAACTTGTTGAAAATCTCACTGTGTGGCCACATGCAAGATACTGATATCTAGATACGGAGTTCTGTCTTGACATAAGAATATAGGAACACAATTTGCTTTTATCAATTGAAAGAACCCTAATTTTTCATCCTGTATGTAAAATGAAACTTGCGGTGTTCATCAAAATCTGAAGATGTTCATTGCAATGTTTCAAATTCATTACCTTAATACTAGATAGCATAAGAAAATGTGGAGAACAAGGGCTTCTGTGTTAACTTCCTGTTTCTTCCAATGCTGAGTACAGATATCCTTATATATTTCTATAATCTTTCCCTAAAACTGTTTCTCTAGTGGCAAATATTCCACCCTAATACCGTGGATTTTGAGCATAAAATTCAAACTGTGCATCTTACTTAAAGGGGTTCTACATAATCTGCCCTATTCCTCCAACCTCAGCTTTTACAATTGTCTCCATTTATTTCCCACCTATCACACTGACTGCTTATTTTCTTCTTCTTCTTCTTCTTCTCCTTCTCCTCCTCCTCCTCCTCCTCCTCCTCCTCCTCTTCTTCTTCTTCTTCTTCTTCTTCTTGCTCTTCTTCTTTTTTTTTCCTATGTTCAGTTTCAAACCTTTAATGACCCCCATCTCCCTGCAGGCTTATTTCTGCTCCTTAGATACACTGAGGATGTTCTCACCCCAGGGCTATTTGAGCATATTGCTCTCAGCACTTTGTAAGGCTTATTCCTTGATATCAGGCAAGTTTGAGTTCAAATGTCACTTTCACAGAAAAGGCTTTACTAACATAGCTATCTGAGGAATCTTCCTGACCATAAAACCTCCAAGTCACTCTATCACAGCATTATATATTTTTTCTTTTATATATTTAGTGTTTTGGAAATTATTGGATATATTTATTCTTTTTTTTTTGTTTAATGTCAGTATCTCCCCATGGACTGTGCATGTCCTATCACAAAGGGGGACATTTTCTATTGCTCTTATCTCCCCAATATTTGAAACAATTCCCAACACATGGAAATTTCACACACATGCATGCACACACACACACACACACACCATGGAGTATTGTGTGGAAGCTGGGTTGCAATGGTTTACAAGATTCAATTTTGCAGGGGCACCTGGGTGGCTCAGAGGGTTAAAGCCTCTGCCTTCAGCTCAGGTCATGATCCCAGGGTCCTGGGATCGAGCCCCGCATCGGGCTCTCTGCTCGGCGAGCAGGGAGCCTGCTTCCCCTCCTCTCTCTGCCTGTCTCTCTGCCTACTTGTAATCTCTGTCTGTCAAATAAATAAATAAAATCTTAAAAAAAAAAAAGATTCAATTTTGCAAAACACATTTTCCTGAGTTCCTCAACATCGCATTGGGAGCTTGAAATTGTCCAGGTGGCAGCTTTTTCTTCAAAGAATCAAAGAACACTACAAATCAAGGCTTTTTTTTTTTTTTGAGAGTCTGTTGTTAAATATTTACTAGTTTTCTATATATGACAGAGATAATGAAATTCTTCTCCTATAACTATAAAATTCCTTTCCTATAACTAAGATCTGAAATTAGGAAAATATATATATGAGAAAGAGCTTTATTCTTTCTCTATGCAGTACCAGTGTGGTGAAAAAAATCCCAAAAACAAAAACGATGCCTTTAAGCCACTGATGAGAAAAGCAGCACAGGAAACCATCAGAAAATCATCCATCACATCACAAGCTTTGATGCCAAATAATTCTGAAGAATAACGAATATATATGACTATAAATAATTGATTTTTATCTCCTGATAGTATTCCAATTTCTAAATAATGATCACAAACACTGTGTTTGGCCATAATGTACCTCTTACTTTTTCTAGCCACAAGTAATGTGCTCATACATCCATTTATTTGCAATTACAATCTGTCCTTTCTGATGTAAGGATGGGACAGGAGCTAAATTTTGTATTTCTCTGGTCTCAAAATGTAAGTTCAACCTTCAGGCACCTTATTATCTGAAGATGACATGGCTTTTTCATGGTAAAACATTTCACGTTCAGTATTCAGAACTTGAGTATTACCAAACATCATGCCTGCACTATGAATACAGGTACTTCCTACCAGAAATAAATCTATTGACTATGATGTTGTGATATAAACTACTGGAGGAAATAATGAGTAGTTATCATTTATTGTATATTTACTATCTCAGGCATTGTGTCATGTTCTTTGTATTCATTTGTGTTATTTTTTATTCAATCAGCTCATTGATACTATGAACAAGTTATTTTTATTATTTTAATTTTAAAGATGAGGAAATGTATAATTAGACAATTCTTCCCATGGCCTCACTGGTAGTAAGTAAAGGAGATAAAATTCAAATCTGGGCAGTCTAATTTTAGAGTTAATAGATTTCATACAGGTCTTAATCATACTGTCATTCCACAAAAACTAAAATGACTAATAACAGCTCAGAGGGCTTGGGATATTCAAAAGGCAAAGAATCAATAATGTACCCACAGGAGCTTGTCCTCTAAAATGGGAAGTAGGGCATGTATAAATATGTGTGTGCGTTCAGCCACACATGTCTCCTGTAGATCATTTTGAAGAATAATTTGCTTGATTGATTGAGTTATTCATTCATTTGGTTGGGGCAGAAATAAAAATAAAGTATGGAACATGAGTCAACTTAGAATGGTTGGATTAGGTGATAAAACTATATATGAATATTTTAAATGGGTTTGTATAGATTTTTTTCATTTATCCAAGGACTAAATAAACATATAATTGATGACATTTTTTTGAATTAAGATATGATGGAAATTTGCATAAAAGCCAAAAATGAATAGCCTTTGGGAAAAAATATTCCAGATAGCAAGATATACAACCATGGAATTAATATGTTGGAAAAAAAATAAACAATCAATTTGAATTTGTCATATTCTGTCTTACCAGAAATTTACCCTTTGTTAATTGAAAAGCAAGAAATAGTTATTTCTGCTTTCCTTATTCCACTATGGTTTTTTGGTATTGTTAAATAAAAGGTTTCCAGAATACTCCCTAATATTAGAGATAGTCCATCGCTTATGGAGCTGGGACTCAAAGAAGTTTAAAAGGAAGAAGTTATCCTGTTGTCTGGTTATAAAACAAAAACAAAACAAAACAAAAAACCCTCAAGTTTGTATAATATAATTTATACATTAATTCCATTGTCTTCAATACAGAGGCGATGTAGAAAAGCCCCTGGTTCTTTATTTAAGCAGCTATAAGAGTTTTCTTCTTTCATTTCTTTATTATTTTTTTAAAGATTTTATTTATTTATTTGAGAGAGAGATTGAAAGATAGAGCACAATCAGTGAGAGCAGAAGAGGGAGAGGGAGAAGCAGACTGTCTACTGCCACTGAGCAGGGACCCGGATGCCGGGGTCAATCCCAGCACCCTGGGATCATGACCTGTGCTAAAAGCAACCACTTAACCTACTGACACACCCAGGTGCCTATTTCTTCTCTCTTTTTAAGTAAACATTTACTTTTAGGGGCATCTGGGTGGCTCAGACCTATGTTTTTGGCTCATGATCCCAGGGTTCTGGGATCCAGCCTATGTTGAGCTCTCTGCTCAGCAGGGAGCCTACTTCTCCTTCTCCCTCTGCCTGCCACCCTCTCTCTCTTTCTCTTTTCCTCTCTCTGTCAAATAAATAAATAAAATCTTTAAAAAAAACCACTAAAATAAAATAAACATTTAATTTTAGAATAGTTTTAGATATACAGAAAAATTATAAAGACAATATAGGCAGGAGGAGCAGCTGGGATGGCTCAGTTGGTTGGGCAGCCAGCTCTTGATTTCAGTTCATGTCCTGATCTCAAGATAGTGGGATCAAGCCCCCATTTGGGCTCCATACTCAGCAGGGACTCTGCTTGAGATTCTCTCTCCTTCTTCCTCTGCCCCTCCCCACACCAAACTGTCTCTCTCACACAAATAAATAAATAAATATTTAGGGGGGAAAAAAAGACAATACAAAGTTCCCATCTACCTCCTACCCAATATTCCTTATTATTAAAATCTTATATTTATATGATATATTTGACTTCACTTATGAACTAATAAAGATACACTATCAATTGAAGTTCATACTTTATTCAAATGTCTTTAGTTTTACCAAATGTCTTTTTTTGTGTTAAATCTCATCCAGAACACAATACTGTATTTAGTCATTATATTTTCTGAGGTTCCTTTTGTTTTTTGTTTGTTTGTTTTGTTTTGCTTTTAAGATTTTATTTATTTGACAGAGAGAGAGAGAGATCACAAGTAGGCAGAGAGGCAAGCAGAGCGAGAGGGGGAAGCAGGCTCCCTGCTGAGCAGAGAGCCAGATGCTGGGCTTGATTCCAGGACCCTGATACCATGACCTGAGCCTAAAGCAAAGGCTTAACCCACTGAGCTACCCAGGCACCCTGTGAGGTTCCTTTTAGTTGTGAATGTTTTTCAGTTTCCTTGTTTTGATGACCTTGACAATTTTGATAAGGGACAGGTTAGCTATTTTGTAGAATGTCCTTCAATTGATATTTTTTAAATGTTTTTCTCATGATTGTTCTGGGGTTTAGGGTTTTGGGGAGCAAGACCACAGAGGTAAAGTGCCTTCATCATCACATCATTTCAGGAAACACTAACAGCATGATTTACTACTCTTCATGTTAACTGATCATATTCTCCAGATATTGTTAGACTTTCCATTGTAAAAAAACTTGTTTCTCTCCTTTTCTATGCTGCATTTTTAAAAAAGGAAGTCAATAAATGTAGTTTACTGACTCATTCCTTACATAACAAGTGAGAACTTATGAATATTATATAGTGAATTTATATAGTCTATATCCTTTCAGACTGGCATGTTTTACATAGAATCATGTATTTATTCATTTAGGTTTTGTGTGTCTGGATGGAGCATGTCTTTTCAGTAATTGAATAATATCTCACTGTATGAATATACATAGTTTGCTTACCTATTCAACTACTGAGAACATTTTCATGGCTTCTAGTTTTTGGCAATTATAAAAAATAACCTGCTATCAACTTTGCTTACAAGTTTTTGTATGGACAGAAGTTTTCAAGTTAACGCGGTAAATACAAAGAAGTGTCATTGTATACTAAGACTATGTTGTAGCTTTTTTAAGAAATGGCAGGCTGTCTTTCAAAGTGTTTATACCATTTCTATCCCCACCAGCCAAAAATGAGAATTCCTGTACTCTGCATCATCACTAACAATTGTTATTGTCACATGCAGTGGCATCTTGTTGTTTTAATCTGTAATTTCCTAATGGCAAAAAATGTTTGGCAGCTATTCATATGCTAACACGTTATTTCTATATCTTCTTTTGTGAGGTGGCTGTTCAGACCTTTGAGCCACATTTTTTAAAAAATTTTTAATTCTTTAAAGGTTCCAGGGATATTTTGCTAATTTGGATATAAGTCCTTTATCAGATGTGTTTTGCAATATTATTTCCCAGTTTTAGCTTGTTGTTTTTTTTTATTGGCTTAATAGTGTTTTCATGGAGCAGACATTTTAAATTTTAATAAAGTCAATTTTACATTTTATTTTCTTTCATGTATTATGCTTTTGTTATTTTATCTAAAAATTCATCAACAAACCCAAGGTAAGCATAATTTTCTCCTATATTTTCTTCTAGACATTTATAGTTTTACATTTCACAATGTCTTCTATGATACATTTTGAATTAAATTATGTGAAAAGAGTAAAATCTGTGTCTGGGTTCTTATTTTGCTTATTTTTATAGTATAATGTGTTAAAAAATCACCTCCCTCTCTCTCCATTGCTTTTGTGCCTTGTCAAAAATTAAGTAACTATGTTTATGCTAGTCTATTTCTAGGATCTCTACCCTGTTCCATTCTTTCATGTGTCTAACCAATACCATGCTATCTATATGATTCCATCTTTAAAATAAGTTTTAAAATCTGATAATGTGAGTTATTAAACTTGGGTTTTCTTCTACAATATTCTCTTCGCTATTTTAGTTCTTTGATTTTCACATAAATTTTAGAATAATTTGTCAATATATGTGATAGAATTTGCTGGGATTTTGATTGCATAGAATCCAAACTGGGAAAAATTAACTCTTAACAATATTGAGGTTTTCAGTGAAAGAACACAGAACATTTTTTCATTTATTTAAGTCTTTGTTTACTTTTATCAGTTTTGAAGTTTTCTACTTATAAATCCTGGACACACGTTGTTAGATTTATACCTAATTTTTTTTTTATTATTTTTTGGTGCAATTGTAAATGGTACTATGTTCTTAATGTCAAACTCCAATTTTATGAAACAAATTGACTTTTGTATATTAACCTTGTATACTATAGTCTTGCTCTAATTTCTTATTAGCTGCAGGAGGTTTGTTTTTGTTTTTGTTTTTGTTTGTTTTCCTCTGTTTCTTTTGTAGATTATTTGGCTTTTTCTACATAGAGAATAAGATCATCTGCAGAGAAAAGCAGTTTATTTCTTCCTTTCCAATTTGTATATATTTACTTATTTATTGTGTCTTATTGTACTAAAGGAATTCTAGTTAACCTGCCTTTCTTACTTTGAATAAATCCCATAATAAATAAAATATTTTATTGCATTTCCACTAGCTCACCTCAGTGCTTAAAAACCCTCTTGCCTTTTGTTTCAATGGAGATGAGCTCATCTCTCTCCTCTTTAGCAATAGTCTTAAATAAAGTCTTCTTTTCCTATTTAACTTCATCCAGTGCAATTTTTCTTTGACAATATCAGGTGCTCCAAATTCCTGTATTAGCCATATGTTTGTCTCCCATATTGACTTCCTCATGTACTTCTCCACAGAGATTGTCTTCAGCTACTCTTATTTTATGTACTATTATATTTCCCTCCATGTCTGTTGTGCTGATACTTTAAAGGGGAGGAAGATCATTCTATAAACTTCTGATTAAACTTCAGTCATGTATTACAACTTTGTGTGGGAGGTTTATCCTTCACAACTGTTTCTCTGTAACTTACTCCTGCTGCTCTCTACTTTTTTCCACCTGGCTGCTCTATTCCCAACTCATTTCTCTGAAATGCTGTAAAGCCATGAGCCCTGTTGACTATGCCCTCCAACTTTAGTGAGGCAGCAAGAATCGAACAGATTTATGTTGGGAGAAATTTCTCCTCACTCCAAGAGTAAATTTCAGAATATGCTGGCTAAGTTCTTTACCCTGGAGAGTAGCCCATTGCTATGGAGAAGATTGTTTCATAATACTCTTGTTTTCTCCTGTTAAAAATAAGAAGAGTTTTGTTGTTGTTGTTGTTGTTGTTGTTGTTGTTGTTGTTGTTTTTAGATATCCACTGTAAAAATCTGGTGAATGTACACTGTAAAAATTCCAAAAAGTAACCTCAAGAAGTTGTTGGGAAACCTCTAAGTCTGAATCCCCTGTGAGTTTCTTCTTCTAATGCTGGTCTCAACTCATTCTCCAGCAGTTCATCAAAATTATGATTTAAGTGTCCTTATTAATTTATTACTCAACAGCTCCTGCTCTAGTTAAATTGATCTTGGTTTCTAGATCTCTCTGGATGAGCCTGTCTGTCAGGATTGCAGGGTGGCAGTTTACACAGTGACCTCAATTCTTGAAGGTTCCAAGTAAAATTGTTGCTTATCAGTTAGTCCAGGATGAGAGTAAAGACTGCTAATTTATCTAATGATTATTTTAAGTATTATTATTATTAATTCTAACTTTTCTTTTCTCTCCTCTTTAACATCATACACTAAACCTCCATGTTATATAAAAATGGTTTAGTGACCTGAACTACACAAATGAAAAATTCCCTAGAAACACCACAGATGCAAAAATATCTAATATTTTATCATTGTATATTTTTTTCATTTTCGCTGGAATAATATCTCACTGGAGAGCCACACAAGGCAAGAAAGTTGGGATAAAAAGAAAAAGATGTACAGTTTTAGAACGATATAAGAAGGGGTTTAAATCAGACAAAAATAGAAATTTTCTCTTTCCTGTTCTCATTAGGGCCTATCATAAATTCTTTTAATGATAATGAAAACATCCAATTTATTATTTTAACTATATCTATACCTAATTTGTTTATATTACTATATCTATATATCTCACTTTAGAATTTGTATTCAGTTGCTTTCAACGATTTTTAAAATCTTCATTACATTTATTCATTAAATTGTGATAACATGTTTTCCTGATTGTGGTACTTAAAACAAAGAAGATAGATATAAATATTTTGGTAACTTCATTAGAAAAAGATGTTTATCAGTATTGCTTACACATTGTTGTTTAAAAGCTTAAATGTTGTGGTGTGTACTAAGCATTCTAAAAGCATTTAAATGTAAATTGTAGTTAGCATTTTAAAGTAAATGTGAGCAAGTTATGTCCTGAGGTGGAAGTATAATTCAGCAGATTATGTTTGGACTACTTTAAGAATCACTGTGAAGACAACACTATGTATTTATAGTAATTCAGACTATACTTTCAGGTAAAAAAAGACAAATTATTATTTTCTAATTTTTCTTATTTATTATTTATTCTTCCATTAATTTGTTAAATGTTGAGAAATGGGCCAAAGGAAATAAACATTATTTAAAACTTTGGCTAAAAATTTCAAATTTTCTCCATGACTATAACAATTTACTCTCAGTCACACAATGACTGAGAATGCCTGTATTTTCATAACTTTCTTCAGATTAGAGAGTTATACAAACTGCATATATCTGAAATATGTGAGACATCAACACGAAATATCATGAAACTATCAGCACATAAGCTAATAAACATATATACAACTATCCCAGAAGTTTTATTCTGCGCCTTTGAAACACAACCATTTCTCCTCTTCCCTCTTTATTCCTAATCACTGATCTGCTTTCCACACTATAGATTGCATTTTCCAGAATTTCATATGAGACAATGAAAGATAATGAAAAAATATGTAGAATTTTTGGTCTGACTTTTTTCACACATGATAATTATTTTGATATTTGTCCATATTTCCTATAAAAATTCATTTTTTGTTACTGGGTAGAATTCCCTCTTGTGGCTATACCATAGGTTATTTATCTATCTCATATTCATGAGCATGAGGCTTCTTTCCAGTTTGGATCTATTACAAATAATGCTGCTGTGAACATTTTGTTCAGTCTTTGTGTTGACATGTGCATTTATTTTTTAGTGGGTAAATACCTGGGAAAGGATTGGATGGTCATATACTAAGTGTATCTTTAACTTTTTAAAGAAATAGTAAAAAAAAAAAACCTTTCCAAAGTGTGTGTACTATAGTACATTCCAATCATCAATATATAAGATGTACAGTTTCTCCATAACTTTACTCTAAATGATATAGTCTTTTTTTTTTTTAATTTTAGCCATTCTAGGGGATGTGTAGTATATCTCATTATAGTTTTAATTTACACCCCCTTAATAACTGATAATGTTGTGTCTTTAAAAATATTTATTTGCCATCTGTACATGTCTTCTTTGGTAAAGTGTTTGAATCGTTTGTCCATTTTTCAACTTGGGTTGACTTTTTTGTTTAAATTGTAAGAATTCCTTATATATTATGGATATGAACCTATTACCAAATTTGTGTTTTGTAAATATTTTCAATTTTGTGAAACTAACTAATTGATTATTTCCATTATAGTTCATGATTTTTATTCTGTGTTCAAGAAACCTTGTAAAAATCAATGTCACTTTATTGATGGAATAAACAATGTTCCTTTATTATCTTCAATAATATTTAGAGATTGAGTTCTTGTGTATAGGTTTGTGATCAACTTTGAGTTAATTTGGGTCAAGATACTCAGTGCTTATCTATCCAATTGTTTTAGCACTTTGTTGGAAAGACTTTTTTTTTGTGAATGAATTGTTTTGGCATTTTTGTTGATTCATTAACTGTATATATTTTACAACTCTAGACACTTTATCGCTTTGCTTGTTTTTTTTTGTTTTGTTTTTTAGATTTTATTTATTGATTTTGCACTAGAGACAGAGAGAGATAACATAAGCTGGAGGAGGGACAGAGGGAGAGAAAGAATCTCAAGCAGACTCTATGCTAAGCCCGATGCAGTCCAGATGTTCAACTGACTGAGCCACTCAGACACCCTAGTCTTGTTTTTTGATCTACATGTATACCTTTTTCCCAACAACACACTCTTAATTACCATAACTTTATAATAATAAAACGAGTCTTAAAATTACATAGTGCAAGACCTCAGATTTTGTTTCTCTATTTCATAGTTTGGCTTTGTTAGGTTGTTTGTATTTTCACATAAATTTTGAATAATTTTTCTAATTTCTACAAAAGCCTTCTGGGAAATTGATTGAAGTTACCTTGAACAATAGATCATTTCTAGACATTTTAACAATAATGAGTTTTCCAATCCATAAACATGATATATTTCTCCATTAATTTGGCTCTTCTTTAATTGTCATCATCAATGATTTCATTTTCCAGGATGTTGGATTTGCGTATTTTTGTTCAAATGTATCCCTAAGTATGTCAGATTTCAGAGATCACATATCTTGATCATAGAAGGAATACATTCAGTCATTCACCATTTACTGTAATCTGAGCTCCAAATCTTTTGTTGAATAGTTTTATAAGGATGATTATGTTTTTGTATTCATTGTTCATGGAGGGTTTTTGTCAAGTATGACTGTTGAATGTTTCCAATGCTTTTTCTACTCTATTGAAATGATATTTTTAGTTTTTTATATGTTAAAATTTTATGGATTAATGTTTCCAATGTTAAACCAGACATAATTCTGGTCTGAAAAAAAAAACGATCTATTAAACTTTTTTCTATATATTTCTAAACTAAATATATATTGCTAAACTAAATTTGGTAATGTTTTATTGAAAATATGGCTTTTGTGGTATGTAGGTATGTAGGTTTGAGACTTCCTCACTCCCATTTTAATATTTTCTGACAATTTTGGCCTTATAATATTAATTTAGAAGTATTTTCTCCTCTTGAATTTTCTAGGAAAGTTATTTTAGAATTTGTATTACTTATTTCCTAACTATTTCATAGAATTCACAAGTCAAACACTACAGGTCTGATATTTTCTTTATAGGGAGATTTTCAACTACAAGTCCAATAATTTTCATAGATAGTTATGAAGTTTCCACAAGTCAGCTTTGTTTATGGTGTTCAATGTCATCTGGGTTGTCAAATTAATTGGCATAAATGTGATTCTTTTAATGTTTATAATGCCTTCACTCACTTATAGTATAAATATTTGTGTCTTCTCTTAAAAAAAAAAATTAGTCTAGGGGCGCCTGGGTGCTCAGTCATTAAGTGTCTGTTCCGTTCTGGTCATGATCCCAGCATCCTGGGATCAGCCCCTCATCTGGCTCCCTGCTCAGCAGGAAGAATGCTTCTCCCTCTTCCACTCCCTCTGCTTGAGTTCTCTCTCTTGCTATCTCTCTCTGTCAAATAAATAAATAAAATATTAAAAAAATAAAATACTAAATAAAATAAAATAAAAAATAGTCTACTTGAGTTTTATCGATTTTATAGCAAGTTTTCAAAAATAGACCACGGGGGAGAGGCCAGCTCACGGCAAGCGGCGGAGCAACAGAGCACTAAAGCGGGACTTTTAAAAGTCTGCTCCACGGAGGGACATCGCTCCAGAGGCTAAACCGGGGTGAAGCCCACGTGGGGTCAGCATGGCCCCAGGTCCCGCAGGGTCACAGAACGGTGTCTGAGTGTCGCAGAGCTAACAGGTATCAGAGCGGGAAGCCGGCTACAGAGACAGAGCCGAAGAGTGAGCTCTCAGCTCGGGGTTACCTTGAACCGGTCACAGGCTGGGTGAGCTCGGAGCACGGCCAGAGGCGAGGGAGACGTGAGTGGGCCGGGGCTTTTCTCTGAGGAGTGGAGCCCTGAATCTCAGTTCTTCCGGGCCGGAGACTAGGAGGCCCCCATTTTCATTCCCGTCCTCCGGACTCTACAGAAAGCGCTCAGGGAACAAAAGCCCCCGAAAGCGAAACCGAGCGGATTACTCAGCCCGGCCCCTGGGAAGGGCGGTGCAGCTCTGCCTTGGGCAAAGACACTTGAGAATCACTACAACAGGCCCCTCCCCCAGAAGAGCAAAAGAAATCCAGCCAAGACCAAGTTCACTTAACAAGGAGAGCAGCGGAACTCCAGAGGAGGAGAAAGCAATGCGTGGAATTCATGGCTTTCTCCCCATGATTCTTTAGTCTTGCAGTTAATTCAATTTCTTCTTTAAAGGGCATTTTCCTAGGGTCTTTGCCACCCTTTGAGTATTTTATTTGCTCCTTCATATAATCTTATCTGGAAAAAATGACAAGGCGGAAAAACTCACCACAAAAAAAAGAACAAGAGACAGTACCAAAGGCTAGGGACCTATCAATACAGACATTAGGAATATGCCAGATCTAGAGTTCAGAATGACAATTCTCAAGGTTCTAGCCGGGCTTGAAAAAGGCATAGAAGATATTAGAGAAACCCTCTCTGGAGATATAAAAACCCTTTCTGGAGAAATAAAAGAACTAAAATCTAACCAAGTTGAAATAAAAAAAAGCTATTAGTGAGGTGCAATCAAAAATGGAGGCTCTTACTGCTAGGATAAACGAAGCAGAAGAAAGAATTAGTGATATAGAAGACCAAATGACAGAGAATAAAGAAGCTGAGCAAAAGAGGGACAAACAGCTACTGGACCACGAGGGGAGAATTTGAGAGATAAGTGACACCATAAGACGAAACAGCATTAGAATAATTGGGATTCCAGAAGAAGAAGAAAGAGAGAGGGGAGCAGAAGGTATATTGGAGAGAATTCCCTAATATGGCAAAGGGAACAAGCATCAAAATCCAGGAGGTGCAGAGAACCCCCCTCAGAATCAACAAGAATAGGTCCACACCTCGTCACCTAATAGTAAAATTTACAAGTCTTAGCGACAAAGAGAAAATCCTGAAAGCAGCCCGGGAAAAGAAGTCTATAACATACAATGGTAAAAATATTAGATTGGCAGCAG